>BQNB010001639.1:0-20907 GCA_026074375.1 Tanacetum coccineum | reverse complement strand
GTTTAGGTTTTTTAATATAGGGTTTAGTGGTTAAGGGTTTAGGTTTTTGGTATAAGGTTTAGTATATATCACTTGTGATATTATACCTAGTGGTTAGGAGTTTAGGATTTTTGGTATAGGGTTTAGGATTTTTGGTATAGGGTTTAGGGTTTTTGGTATAAATTTTAAAGTTTATGTATATATCACTTACGATATTATACTTAGTGGTTAGGTATTATACCTAGTGTTGGGTATTTAGGGTTTTTGGTATAGGGTTTAATGGTTAGCGGTTTAGGATTTTTGGTATATATTTTAAAGTGAATGTATATATCATTTGTGATATTATACCTACTGGTTAGGGATATAGGGTTTAATGGTTAGGGGTTTAGGGTTTTTGGTATAGATTTTAAAGTTTTTTGTATATTTCATTTGTGATATTATACCTACTGGTTAGGGGTTTAAGATTTTTGGTATAGGGTTTAGTGGTTAGGGGTTTAGGGTTTTTGGTATAGGTTTTAGTGGTTATGGAGGAGGTTTAGGGTTTATGGTATAAGGTTTATGTAAAACCTAAAAATCTCAACAAGTGTAAAATTACCAAAATACCCCTAATGCAAGAAAATCCATAAAAGCTTAAATAAACTTCATTTAAATGTTAGAAATTATAAAAATACAACATGTGACAATTATGAAATTTATGTAAGGTTAAAATACCTTATATTATATAAGAAAAATAATTAATATTTTTGTATATATATTATTAGCCGAATTAAATGCATTTAAGTATTTATACTTTACAATTAATATGAAATAAATATGGATAATTACAAATAAATTATGCAAGTTTTAATATCTGATTTATTCACTTTTGGAAGCCCAAAAGTTCGGCCTAACCCCCATTATAACTCTTTTATACATTTTATTTTGTTTAAAACTCTAAAAACAATATCACCGAAACCCTAAAATATAAAGTGGCGGCATATAAGTTCTTTCAAGGGCAAGAACGATTTTTATAAGGTGATTTGAAGGTCAAGGATTGTGGGAAAAATATTGGAAAGATTGTTTAAGGCTTGGTTCGATTGTGGTATTTGTTTTGGGTTCGAATTAAGCAACCGGGTTCAATAATTCATTAAATCATCAAGAATCATCAAAGGTATTTTTGTATCTCATTTTTCATCATATTAATTCGTTCTATGCTTAAGAAAAATATTCATGCATGTTATATTGATTTTATAAATTAAAACATGTTCGAAACCCTAATTTTTAGCTAATTATGAAATCGGCATAAAAATTATTTGTACAATTGATTTTATATTTTTCTAAGGTTTTTTATATCATATATGACTCAGATAAATTGTTGGAAAAATTTAGGAAGGATTCGAATAATTATTGGGGATTTATCTTTGTTTGCCGATTTCGAATAAAAGGAAAAAGGAAAGAAATAAAATTAGGGTTAGGGTTTTAATAATTTTTCCAGGTTCTCTTAATGCTAATGATTGTATAAAAATTGGGAAATGTTTGGGGAAAAATTTAATTAGGGTTTTAGTGATTTATTTGTTAGCCGATTGTGATTTTAAAAGTATAAGGACTTGTTTTGTAATTTCTGAAACTATGGGGTCTGTTTTAGACATGTTATTATAATTGTTATATTCTGTATAAAATAAGTTGGGGGGTATAAAATGTCATATTGATATTATTTTGGATTAAAATGGTTAATTACATATAATAAGTAATTAGAGATTAATTAATTAAAATAGAGGGACTGAAATTGTAAATTCTGAAAAGTGGAAGGTTTGGTTAGTATTTAATGTATAAAGTATGATTTTGTCATAATTGAATCTATAAGGGCTTGTTTTGTAATTATGGATAATTAAAGATATTGTTTAATTAATTAATAAACCAAAAGGACTAAATATGTAAATTATGTAAAATTAAGGGTTTGACTTGTAAATACAGAAAATGGAAGGTATAATCTGAATAAAATGTGAAACTTTGATATTTACACTTTTAACCTTGAAAATTGTTGATTTTGTATATTAAACCCTAAAATATGGAAAGTTGTCATATTTAACCCTAAACTTGTAAGGTTGACATGTTAAGTCCCTAAGCTATTCAAAATACTTAATAGAATCTCAAATGATGAATATTACTAATTTTGGAAACTTACTAAAAATGGAAAGTATAACTTAAATGAATGGTTTGTAATTCGAATTCATCATTTCTTTAGGTTCGGTCAAGAGGGAGTGATTTTGATTTCCTGTGGTGTTTTCTTTGATTATTGCTTTGCTTCGGAATAAGGTACGGATATTCTATCTTTCACTCACGATACATATTATTTGATCAGTCTTTGCTTCTTTGGTCATTTGGTCGCTTTGTTAGCTCTTTCGTTTGCATTTCTTATCGGTACAGATATTCTGACCTTATCGTTAAGGTTTCTCATGACATATTCCTCTCTATCTTTGATTTCTTATGTGATTTGCTACATTTGCTCTGAGCCTTTTATCTTGGTTCTCTTATATGATCTGTTATTATGTTCTATTTGAACCCTGCTATGCTACCTTTGATATTTGAACCTTTGACATTGAACCTTACTATTATCCCTTTGAAATGAAACTTTTGATATGACTTTGCTTTGAACCCTTCAGTAGCGACCCGAGCCACATTTTTTTTTTTTTTTTTTTTTTTTTTTTTTTTTTTGTTTTTTTTTTTTTTTTTTTTTTTTTTTTTTTTTTTTTTTTTTTTTTTTTTTTTTTTTGTTACCTAGCATGAAGGTAACATGGCCGTGTAATTGATGCACTTTGCAAGACTCATATGTGGGTGATGTTTTCTCACACCGTCCCCCATTGATATATATGCCGCACAGGAAATTATTGTTTGTTAAGGGCTATGATGCATCCTAGATTTGTTTGTATCGATGTGATTATGACATAATGATATATGTATATTTGGTGACTGGAAATGTTTGGGTGCATTCCAACGTCATCATAATTTTGCAGCTTGCACTCCATGGTTACTATGATAAGATTTGTTTTGGGCTGGTAATTGGACTTGATTTGATTTTTCTAATTCATCTTACCTACACTATGAATTGACTTCTGATTTGCTTAACCTTATATTTGTAATCCTTTGATCATGGTCTTGTAGGTATCCTTTTGTACCATTATCGTACCTATTATTTTCCGTTATCTTTTGCTTCGATTATATATATCGTTCACTGGGCTTTGTAAGCTCAGCCACTTATTTCTTTTCCTGCGGCAAGGTAATCTAAGCTAGAGCTGTGTTCTTTCGTGTATGAGTGCTGATTGTGACTTACCCTAGAGAACTTATTTTGATATATGATTTGTTTCTTTCGAGACTTTCGATATTTCGGTTATTTCTTGTTGGATAAGCTGTCCCTTTAAAAATTATTACCTTAATTTGTTGACTTATTTTCCTTTGGTTATTTTATAAAGCTCAAAAGAGAAGTTAAATGTCTACCTATCTGAAACACATGGCTGGATACAAACAAAATCATCTGAAGAGCAAAAACTATGATAAAATTCAGAAGTTATTTGATAAAGCCATGACAAGGGTAAACATGTTTATAGATATAGATACAGAGTTGGTGAAAGGCAGTGAGACAAAAACAGAAGGAAGTTCTAAGAGAGCAGGAGAAGAACTTGAGTCTGATAATTTAAAGAAGCAAAAGTTAGATGAGAATGTAGAAGCTGAAGTAGATGCTGAAGCAGAAATGAAAAAGCATATGGAGATAGTTCCTGATAATGAGGTAGCAATTGATGCTATACCACTAGCCACTAAACCTCCAATCATTGTTGACTGGAAAATCATCAAAGAAGGAAAGATGGGATACTTTCAAATCATAAGAGCTGGTGGTAGTTCCAGAAGGTACTCATCAATGATTAAGATGCTTCAGAATATTTACAGAGAAGACTTGGAAACGCTCTGGAAGTTGGTTAAAGATAAACATGGGTCATCAAGGCCAAGGAGGCATATGAAAGAGTGTTATAGGGTGATCTGAAAGTGATGTTTGAACCTGATATAGAAAGTGAAGTATGGAGGAATATACAAGGATAAAAAGTAACAATTTGGAAGCTATTTTCTTTAAGTGGAGTACATTTTGTAAGATTTTAGAATCTGCATATCTTTATGCTGGTAGAGAAAAAGTATCCACTCACACCTGCAACAATCACAAAAATGCTCAACAAGAAGCTTCAAGCTGACCATTGGAATGAAATGTGCTATCAACTTCTTAAGCTCATGACAAAATGGCTTAAGAATCCTAGAAGTGTTTGAATGCATCCTCTTAGTGAAGATAAAGCTTTTAATCAAGAAACTTGAAGATTCAGAAGATAAACATCAAGTTTAGGGGAGGATTTTTTGGATCAAAAGACTTCATGATATAGAGTTACTACTGCTAAGCATAACTTAGTGTTGTTAGTGATATTAGTGAAAATATGCTAAGTAGTTAGTACTATCAGTTACTACTGCTAGTATATATTACTACTGCTAATGGAAGTTAAGACTACTCAGAGACTTAGAAAAAATACTACTAAGTAGTTAATACTGCTAGTATAAAAGTTACTTCTATTAGTGTAACTTAGTACTGCTAGTATATGTTAGTAATGCTTAAGTAAAGTTACAACTGTTAGCATAAAGTTGGAACTGCAAGTGTAACTTAGTACTGCTGATGAAGAATGAAGAAAATATTCTAAGTAGTTACTACTGCTTATACACAGTTAGTGCTGCTGGAATAAAAGTTAATGTTGTTGGTTACAACTACTAAAAGATTACAACTGCTAGAAGAATTTCTACTGTCAGAAGGATAAAGACAAGAAAAGGGATAAAAATGAAGATTGTTTATCAAGATTGCTTACGGGATAAGTATGAGATATTTTTGTAAAAGATACGTATAAGTTATTTGTTTAGAAGATCATGATAACTTAGGAAAATATTATTAACCTGTTAGGACTCCTTGGTGTATAAAAGGAGGTCCTAGGGTATAGAGTTTGATGTACAAAAATCGTATCAAATCATATCAAAGTTCATAGTAGCTTTAAGGTTTTGTAAACCCTAACACTATTAAGAGTGTTTGCTTTATATTGAGGCTGAAAGTTTAGTAAACTGTTCTGTTATTTCATTACTATTTCATTATAATTCTTCTTAGTATCATTGACTAGATTCCATATAGTCTTTGATATTCATAATCAAAGTTTTTGTCATAGTTGTTTTGAATTTATTCAATACAACTTAAGCTTATACATGCTAGGCAAGATCTATTATATTGGGATCAATAGTTACACATGTAAATTCTTTCATATTCTTTTCTTGGAAAAGCATTGTAAATAACCATTTTGGCTTCGTTATTTTTCGCAAGCCTCTTTTTAAGATCATCACTTTGTTTTTCAAAAGGGATAACCTCATCTAGTTTGGTTTCCGGATTTTGTTCAATAGGTTGAAAATCACCGTTAGTAATAACATGCCAAAGATCAAGATCTTTTGATTTAACATATGTTTCAAATCTATTTTTCCAATAATTAAAATTATCACTTTCAAAGAGTGGTGGTCTTTGCATGGACTACCCTTCTAGATATTTATCGGAATCCATAGATCGATCCAAGTTTTAAAATACAGTATATTTTAAAAATCTTGAGTGACCTCGGCTTCTGATACCAATTGTGGAAACTAAAAGGGGGGTTGAATAGTTTACAGGTTAATTGGCGTTTTAAAATTTTACTTCTAAAATTGTTAGATTCGAGTATATGTTCAATCAATCAACAATATGAACCAATCAAGATAACTATCTAATTGTAATAACTACACAAACAATATAAAGAGATAAAGGAAAGAACGATCAAACCAAGACACCAAGATTTATAGTGGTTCGGCTACGAAGCTCTTCTTCGCCCTACTCCACTCCCCGAGTATCCGACTCGAGATTTCACTATGTCAACAAGCTCCCTTCAGGCGGAGAAAACCGTTTACACGTCGCTTACGTTATTTTCCATAGGTATAAATAGAACCCTCTCCACACAAGGAGAGGGGTAGGTTTACCTTCTATCTCTGTAAGCGCTCCCATCACACTATTTCCTAATCTAATTTCTTCTTCTTGTCCTTCTTTCTCTTTTCTTCCTTGCGGTTTGTATTCCAACCGAACTCCAAAGGATTCTTTGTTCATTGTTATTGAGATTATAAGTTGTATAATGGAATTATTAATGGGATAACTGTGGTATCAGAGCTAGAAGGGATGTGTAGTGTTTTGTTTTTTTGTGTGAAATATAAGGGTTAGTTGGTTAATATTTTTTTAGTTTCGAAAATATCAAGAAAAAATCAAACATTTATCTTTGTTTGTGGTTGTAAAGTGTTAAAGATTGTACTTTCGGCTAAGAACATCCCTTGCATCATTACTAATAAGGTGGTATTTAACATCATTTGTACTTTAAGAAAAGTTGGTGATTTTTTTCTTGGCTGTGATTTTGACAACTGAAGGGGTGTTTTCTTGATTGCGTTTTGCTTCATTTCATTGCGATTGCCAAAGACTTCTTGTGTTTGTCTCAAAGAAGTCATTGCGATTTGCTCTTCGTTTTGTTGTTTGTGTTTTGCTTATTTAAGACTCATTTTTGCAAGCAAGTACAACTTTAAGCTGGCCCAAATCGGCAACAAATCTTGCGTTTTTGCCTAGAAGAGCTTCGCATTTTGTTCATAGCGTTTTGCCTCAAAACATGCGTTTTTTATTCACTGCGTTTTTGTCTCAAGATTTCATTGCGTTTTGCTCGGAACTCTTGCGTTTAGTGAAGACTGCGTTTTGTCTCGAACAAATCTTGCGGTTGTGTTGACTGCGTTTTGTCTTTACACAAGTGTGCTGCGTTTTGTCCGACCAACTATTGTTGCGTTTTGCTTGAACTTGCGTTTTACTAGAACATATGGCTTTTTGGTCTTAACACTCTGTTTTGTATCACAATTCTTTGGACTTCACAATTTCGACAAATCTCAAGACTATCCTTCAAGGACTTATAAACTTCATTTGGACTTAACATACAACCAATCAAACCAACAATCAACTTAATCATACTTGAAACGTCAATTAATTATTCATTCACGGTTTCTTCTTGATTTTTAAAATCCGCAGAAAGAAACGATTCTTTCTCGGTTTTAATCAAAGATTTGTAAAATCCTCATGAACGTTAATTCAATTTAAAACCACAATCAACACTTCATAACACTTAAGATCCGAATAACCACTACAACAACTTCATCAAATGTTCAAATTCAAATCCCAAATTTGCACACTCATAATCAAATGCTCTTCATAATGCAATCATGGAAGCAGGTAGTAAAGATCGTCCACCAATGTTAGCACCGGGTAATTATGTTCAGTGGAAATCCAGAATCAAAAGATACATAACACCAAACAACATGAACTCATCCACCATTGTCTCCAAATCTACCATACACGTATCAATGGGCTCTGAGAAAACAGTTCAGTTGTGCTGAATTTATTTCTGAAACAACTATACAGAGGTATATGGAGAACGATAAGAATAATTTCACAAGACATATGAGGATCAGCTGAATGCTGAAGCTGAAGTCGTTCAGATCATACTCCACAGGGATAGATAACGATTTATACTCTACAGTTGGATGCTTGTCTGAATGCATATAAAAAAAAAAAAGGCGAAATGAAATGTGGAAAGCTATTGAAAGGTTGAAACAAGGTGAGTCAATCAATGTTCAAGATCTTGAAACCAATTTATATTGGGAGTTTGGAAAATTCACATCACGGGATGGTGAATCACTTGAATCGTATTACTCACGGTTTTATAAGATGATGAATGAGCTTGTCAGAAATCAGTGTCATGTTATAAATCATCAAGTGAATGTCCAGTTCTTACTTCAACTACAACCAGAATGGCAAAGGTTTGTGACACTTGTTAAGCAGAGTCAAAAGCAGAAAGATTGTCCTCCTATCCCAAACTTTATGACATTCTGAGAAGCAACACCAGAACGAAGTCAATGAGTTAAGAGGCTGAAAGACTAGCACGTACTGTTAATCCACTTGTACTTGTTGCTCAACAACAACCAGTTTACAATCATTAAAACCATCCTACTTAAAACACTTAATATTCCTCCACCAGATCGCAACAGTCTACCAGAAACAGAGGAAAAGAAATTGTTACCTCTTCTGCTCCACTTATGATCCCAGAACCTGCTAACGGTTACTGAAGATGAGTAGGAAATGTCATAGGGAAAAGGAGATGAATAAACTCCATGCTCTAATTTCTCTCTCGTTGAAGAACATCTACCAAACCACACAATAACCTTCGACACTTCAACAAACACCAGTCGAGCTAGATCAGATAATTCTCTCAAGAATCACATAGGATCTGGGTTATAGATAATCCAAAGGGTATTAATGTGCTTCTACTGGTGCTAGGAAAATGAAGGTACTCCGGTTGTGCAGGAAGTTTGGGTTTCATTGTTATAACTGCAAGAAATATGGGCATAGTATCAAGGGAATGTCCAGAAACCGATAACAGAGTAAGGATACTGCTTATCACAAGGAAAACATGTTATTGTGTAAACTAAATGTCGGTTACCTAATAATCACTTCACTTCATTAAGATTAATAAGAAAATAAGCTAGGAGGTAAGAAGATTTGTAGAGAGAGAAAGTAGTAAGAGAAAGTCAAGAAGGAAAAATGGATTGTTGAATTCTCCAAAGTTTGTGGAAAACATACAATATAATCCAACACCCCTCTCCATCCTTGGAGAGGGTATTTATTAGTTAAGAACTAAAAGGCTTGCATGCCTTTAGTAATTCTACGGGCTAGGCTTGGGTTTTACTTGGGCTTTCGCCAGATACCACGTGACCGATTTAGATTACAAAAAAAGCCCGTTATACCCCGTCTATGCCTAATAAACAACGTATATTAAATTTAATTGACCATGACCTAATATAGTTATTTAATGAACTTCCATTTGTACCAACATCAATATTTTGAGCTAACAATCCACCCGAATTGAGTTCATATGACACTCCTTCGGGAGATCAATGAGATTGCTTTTGTCGTTGAGCTCTTATATCTTTGTCTCGTCTACGTTGTATGCTTGTTCCTTCATGCTTTGTGATCTTTGATCTTTAGCCTTATTGTCATTGTCTTTTGACTTGACTTTTTCGTCCGAGATCTTAAACCTTATCCTTCCGTCTTGATCGTCTTTGCCACCTTGCAATCTTGTGTCTTGACCAACTTAGCTCATAACTTGCAATCAATATTGAAAGCTTGCTAACAATCTCCCTTGAAAGACCGTGATATCCTTGAAGGAAGATCTTGTATTCAATAGTTTGTGCGGAAGTCTTTTGTCTTAATTCTTGAGCTTTCATGAATTTCTTGAATCTTGATGCTTATAGAAATGTCTTAGTAGATTGACATGAGCATGTGTAATGAATCCGACTTCAGCGGAATGAGGCATCACCATCTCCATCTTTATGAATCCCCTGAAATAAAACATTAGCAATAAAGCGGTGGACTAATATGGCTTTGCATTCATCAGATTTGGGTTAGATTAACCTCCGTTCCCGTCGTAAACTGTTTTACCAGTATAAATACTGTACCTGTGATCAGGTAGATTCAAAGAATCTCCTTGACAGGGTTTCCAGCTTACAGCGTACTCTCTAACAGTAACACAAATGTATTAGATTTGCCATGCTTGCTAGTTCTCATTACCGGAACGTCTCAAAGCAAACAACACGGTAAGAGTGAATCAGATAGTTACTATCTTTCTGATTAAGCTGTCAATTCATTTCCCTGAACAAGTTTGATTCACATTGAATTGCACCCATCGTTTCTTTCAGATAAACCAGTTTGATTCATGAAAGAATCTCGCAATCACCAACCAAGAGCTTGTTTGATCACTGGCTCTAAGCAGATTTTCATCTTCAATGTAGTACCAGAAGTATCACTCGAATGTTCTGGCACATCTGCAAGGATAATGCGTACGACTCTTGTTACAGCTTGTGAACTATTTGATGTCAACCAGTGTTAGATAAAGGAATGTGTTCCTAATGAGATTTATTTGATGATCTCTTGGCTCTAGACTCGATTAGTGCGTTTTGGTTTTTAGTAATCGGAGGCTGGAGCAGACTGCCACCTATTCAATATTAACTAACTCGGAGTGAGAAAGTCAATAGAAGTCGTGTGTATCTCCATGACAAATGAGACAAGTTTCTTTTGAGAGAAACCCGAATAGCTGGGAAGGGTTTGTGCATTGCATCACGGGTCCATGATGACGTCTTTCCAATGTCAATTCAGCAATACAACAATTGTGATTCTGACCAGCATATGTATTAGAACCCAGTTTGCTTCTGCCTAAGTTTTGTGGAGGCTGTCTTTCTTTCCTTTTCACCTTTATCATACATTTCTTTTAATTCTCAACACCCTTTAATGAGCTTACCAAACGTCATTACTACCACCTTGTTGTGATTGTTTCCATGTTAGCATCAACCTTATTCGGCAATCTTCCCTCATTATATACACATTCATCTCCAATCATACCTAAGGAATAGCTATTTCTAACTATTGAGTGTCCTTGGGTAGATCCCTCCGGTTCTGGTTGGATCATAGGACAAATACCTAACCTTACCACCTTAGACTTCAGAAATCGACGTTAAAAAAGATGTGTAAGGGTAATGATATCGTAAACCATTAAAAACCATTTTCGAAAGTATCAAGCACATTAAGTCGATCAGATCCCACTTATTATTTCAAGATCACATTTTAAATACATTTCTCCCCTTATTTAAATTCTAGTCACTTAGTTTTTGAATATCGTGTGATTAAAAATTGTCTTGAAAAGCCATTGGAAATAACGTTTTACTTAGCATAATTAAATGGAACAATTATCTTGCTCCCCACTCAATTTACATATGTTGACACCAAAGAATAATGATACAAGTTGTAAAATCATATAAAATTGAGTTGAACACCTAGTCCATCTATAACTATCATTCTATTGAATAGTCATTATTATCTTGTTGTTATTAAGAGACTTGTTTTGGAAGCGGTTTAGAAATACAAAAGAATGGTCGTGAGATGATGATCCAACTCATTAAAATGTTTTTTTTTCAAAAAACTCCCTCTAGAAAGATGGAGTGGTTGAACACATAATGATTGAAAGATTATTAATCGTCAGTACGAAATTCTAGAAAAAATTTGTGTTCACCATTTTGAAAATACATGTTAGAAGACTTCTCTTCTAACTCTAAGGGTAAGCGCACTTATGCGTACACTTTCCTTTTTCTTAAGCTTTCAAACATTGAATGATTGGTAGAACAAATCTCAGACCGGAGAAAAGTTTTGAATTATCTCAGTGTTAGGATAAGTTATCTTTATAGATAAACTTTCCTTTATTTGAAGTCGGGTTACGTACTGATATTTGCACATAAGCCATTAAGAAAAATTAGAAATGACATGTTTTGAAAGCATTTGAAACTCCTGTTCGAACTTCATTTACACACTAAAAGCCCAGTTTCGACTATTAATCAACGTTTTCTAGGTACGAAAATGTTATCGATTCAAGAGACATGTCGATAGGAATCTTTTTGAAACATTTCTGATTTTTTGATTTTGTATTTTCTTTTTGAAATTTTATATTTTTGTATTTTTTCTTTTATAAACAATATTTACATGTTGACCTCAGCATTGTTATGTGAATTTAAATAGTAATTCCAACTCTTGTCGTGATGTAGCTGTCTTGTCTGCTGGAGGAACAAGGAACCAACTTTGAACTTGACTGTTCATTGATGTGGTCGTGAATTCCGAGTTCTGAACTGTTCTGATCAGAAGTCATTTGTCGTAGGAGGAGCGAGGCCTAACATTGGTGAACAGACGTCTTGTAATTCATCAATAAAAAATTCCTTGAAGCTCTGTTTTCTCAAATACAGCTTTTCAGCAACCAAACTCGGTAGCCCTTCATGTAGGATTTAAGATGTACCTACAATTTATTTAAGTGTACCTGTACTGACATCAATAGTTTGTTTTGCATTCATACAGGTTCGTGATAGCACATTTGAACCATTTTGGGTCACTGTCAACCTTGGTTTGATGCTAGAGGTAAATATCTTTCCATAGGAATCCACATTAAGGACCAACTCGGTCTTTGAAAATTTTACCTGTTGGTTTTATCCCCCCACTAAGACAAATCTAGGTCATTGTTTTCCCTCATGCACAATGGAATCCTTTTTGATTAAAGACCTAATGTCCTTTTGGGATTACTGTCTTTCTGGTTTCTTTGCCACACTGTTTCTTCTCTACGTTTTGTATCTCGTTGTTGTCTTATGGGATGAACCCTTAGCAACGTGAGTTGACTTCATTCATTCCAGGAATTTTAGGTTACACAAGAATCAATGATTTGCATAAAGACACATTTCTGGCATGTCGAGCAAACAAAATGTTTGAGTCAGAAAAACTTCTAGAATTCCCCAGAGTGTTTCTGCTATTGGCTCATCTTTGTCCGTGACCAACTACTCTTAGAATGCAGGCCAATTCCTAGACTTTGTTATTGATTCCTATGTTTTTTTGGTTGCTACCATTAGTTGTGCTTTGTGATCATAGTAGAAGGAATCACAACTAGTTCTGAATTCCTACAGCTTTCTTGTATCTTTTTTTCTTAGCTTCCTCTAGGTAGTGATTATGAACCATGTTATTTGATTCTACTACCTAGATGAGCCAAGTGCAATCACGTGATGAGGTTTTGCAAAAGCATATTCTCTTTCCTTAGGCAAATAATGTGTAGTGACTGGTTTGGCAAATCGTTAAAGACATCCAACTTGGGAGGCAAACCGTACGGCTTTGAAAATCTAGGTCGTGCAGAACTTAAAAGCATCGGTTGTCAACAACTGATTGTTTCTACTGGTTTGTAAAGCCAGTTTCCTTAAGATTGAAGAGACAGATTTTGTAAACTAGTATTCACACTATTTCCTGTTAATATCCTTAACTCATTTTTAATGCTAGCAATAGCAAACCCTATTCTTCCTGAATATGAGCTTGAATTTATCATTATTGCAATCAAAGATGTTAAGTGTTCTATGTCTTAGCTCTCGTTGTCTTGATAGGAATCAAACATTTCTTATGTAATCCTTTCAAAGTCTCATTTTCTTTAAGTAACTAGGCCACTTTATGTTCCAAATCGATGTTTTATTGTTCAGTCACATCTAAGTCATGTTAACCTTGGCTTCATTACTTGTTACTTTCAAAAATTGACATGATGCCCTTCTTTTAAAGCTTGATTTTTGATATTTAAGTTCGCAAGAGGAACACTATGTGCTTCCCAATCTAAAAAAATCTTTTTGAAATTGGGCACAGGTCCCTTTTTGAAGACAGAAAATTTCAGATTCAAGAGATTGATTTGAGAGTTCAGTTGTCTGGTTATCAGTTAATGTAGCAGGAAAAGGACATGTGTCATGACATTGTTCAGCATTCTGGTCAACCTCTCCTTCATTATTGAATTTGGGTTGCTCAGTATGTTGTTGTCCTATAGCAAAGACATTGATTTCAGCAGTCGTTTGTACCTCAGCCATTGGCTTTCTTCATCAATATAGGTCTGATACCCTGCATCATCAAGCATGTGGCCATCATTCTGATCTGCTGCTTGTATCTTGCTCTTTAAAATGCCTGTCCCACTACTTTCTGTAATTCCAACCAAACTACATACCAATGCTTTACTCGAATCAACCTTATCCACTGTTGTCTGCAATTATGCTTTTCATTCACCCAGTTGTTAACTCTTCTTTATTGCTTGCTCTTTCATATCATCGAGCTTCTTACAGATTCCATTGTAGGATCAGTGTGTTTACGGAATTCTTGGAATCGCAAGTTAGTGATTGGAGAAAGTAGTTGCGTGTCCATTACAACAATCATCATCCAAATACATACCGTGACGTGATAACATCTGAAACTGTTCTCTCAGAGTTACTCTTAAAAGAAGCCATGGATCCAATCATCAATTGAAATTCTTCCTCTTTGTCAAGTTGCTTTCTAATTGAACCAATTTTAGGAACATTGTGCCTTACATAGTTCATCATCTGACCAAAGATGTTGCAACTGCACGTTGAAATCCAGACTGTCGAGTTCGAGTTCCTTTAAATTTGTCCCGGAGTGAAAAGAAGCTTGAGGTGTGAATGAGTTGTCAAAAAGATACCAATGCAACCTTTTTTTTTGCTTTATCTTGAATTTTGGTTGCATTTGTTTGTTCTTCGAATATCGAACAACAAAGATAAAGTATCTTTCGTTTCCATTGTATCGTGAATTAAGAAGTGAAAAATGATTAAAGGATCTTAAGTGTTATGAAGTATTGATTGGATTGTGGTTTTAAATGAATTAACGTTCACGGGATTTTATAAATCTATGATTAAACCAAGAAATAGAATTCTTTAGCGGGATTTTACTAAATCAAGAAGAAACAGTGAAAAGTTAACTGTTTTTGTTAAAGTTTGTTGATTAATTGTCCTTGTGGTCCAAATTAAAGTCCAAAGTCATCGTAATTAAGTCCATGAAAGTTTGGTTTGTCTTGATGTTATGTTTTGATTAAACGGTGATTAATATATTCCCAAATTCGGTCAAATACTACCTAAGGTCGAAAATTTTTCCGGGAAATTAGGTTTTCAAAACAAGTGATTGATATTTTTATACACGTAAGATCATTTAAAAATAATAAATACTTTAAAAGAGAAATTAAGAAAAATTACCAAGTTACACTTGATAAAATTCCCTCTCAAAATATCTATAATATGAATATAAAAATACGTAACATAAACCGGGTAAGTATGATCACCGTCGTTTCCCCAATGACTAAGTTAAATTGAAACCACGTTTAGGTTCGGATCTGATTTAATGAAAGCAAAGATATTTCTTGGATAACTATTACTAAAGATACGAAATTAAGAAGCAACAAATAATGACAATTAAGACAAATAACAAATTTTAAATCCTAACAATGTAAACTAAATTTTCACTAAATGAAGAAAAAGTAAAGAATTTATTAAAAAAAAAAAGCCCTAAGTTTTATCTTTTTATAAAAGTTTAATTAAACTAATAAAACTAAACCCAATTACTAAATTAAAATTAATAAACTAATAAAAAAACTTACTAAGGTCAGAATGGTGCAAAAACCTAAGAGCTAACAAGGGGAAACTAACAAACTAAAGAAAACGGAGGACTATAACTGAAAAAACAACTTAAAATCGAAATTACACTTCTACCCCTGAGAATCCTATCCCGACAACAAACAAGGAACCCAAATAAGGTGAGATTTGAAAAGTGCTTAAAATGAAAAACTCAAAGAAGCAAAGTTGTTAAGGAATTTAGTGGGAACAAAATTAATAAAAGCACTAAGGTCTGAAACTCAAAGATAAGCTCTTAAAAGAGCTTCTCAATTAGCTGTTACAGAAACTAGGGGTTTGGGCTATGGTTTACCAAAACAGCTATAAATCTCAAATCACCTTAAATCTAAAAAGGAAAAGTGATCTAGAAACTTATGATGTGGCATAATCTAGAAATGCAAAGAAACTACTCTAGAATTGCTCTTAAACTACTGAAATTAACGCAAAAAAATCAAGCAAACTCAGGAAATAAGCAAGGAAACACTAACTTCAAATTAGCTAGAGAACTTAATAAGCTAAAACTTGACTTTAAAACTTTAAGGACTTATTAAACTACTTACAATTCAACCTAATTAAAGCAGTATAATATAGACCCATAAGCTAAATTAACAAATTTAAATCCAAAAGAAATCTAAGTACTATTTGAGTTTTTCAGACTTGTATGACTTTTACCGCTAAAATAAAACAGGACATAAGCTAACAAATTGCAAATTAAGACTTAAATGTATTAAGCAGATTAAATACTTAAATCCTACTGAATTGATAAACTAAATCCTAAAATTACTGCTCTAAATTAAGCGAAGAACAAGCATTACCAACTGAGGTAGTACTGCTAGTGTAAAATTAACAGTAACTATTCAAGTGAAATGTACAAGCTGAATGGCATTTGACTTTTAAGAAAAATTAAGCATGAAATAAACTAGAAAATAGAAAACTAACGCAAAAATTCATAATGAGCTATAACTAAACTTGATCCTACTTGAATTCCTAGCTTAAATCTAAGCTAGCAGTACTAACTTGAGAAAGCAGTACTAACTTGGAAGTTAGTACTGGTAGTGTAAAAGTTCAGCAGTATTAACTTATGTTAATACTGCTAGTGCAATTTTGAGAATGCACTAAACCAAACACTCCTTTTGGTCCATTATGACAGATTTGAGAATAACTTTTTAAGAGAAATCTAATGAACATGCACTAAATACCAGCATAAAAATTAGCTTAAAACAAACTAACTATTCATGATTAAACAACTTGAATAAGCAAAATTCCTAGATCTTTACTAATTAACTAATGTTTTTGGATTATATGAGTTTTTAATGACAGAAATTGATAACTAAAATCTATACTACTTAAAAGCAAAACAGATGAGACAAACAACTAATAAGTACTAAAGAGACATTTAAACACTAATAATCAAACAAATAAGCAAATAAGCAATATTAAACATCTAAGACTGATAAACTAAGGCAATTTAAACTGAAATTAAAGAAGAATGAAAAGAAAACTTACTTGATCCTTAGGCAAAACAAAATGGAACAATTAAAGCATCTGACAAGCTCTCTAGCTTATGAAATATGCTAGAGTATAAGTCCTTATGGATCTCTTCCAAGTTAAGATCCCCTTCCAAAAGCTTAAATCCAATAAGATCCATAGTAGATTTAACTGATTTAAGGTTTAAGTAAAATTAATTCTGAATTCAAACAGCTCTATTTCAGCTTATAGACTGAAAGAGCTTAATATGAGCTTATTGAGATAATATTGGCTTATTAAGAGAGCTTATGACTTAAAATGAGAACTTAGAAAATGAGATTTAATAAACACTAAAAACTGAAATTTCATTAATTAAAGAAGCTATACAATACTTGAACAAGGAAATAACATTTGAGAAAATTTACTGAATTTAAGCTAAAAATATTAATGAAAACTAAAAAAACACAACTAAAAACTAGATCTCCTTGTGTGTGTGAGAATGAGGCCTATTTATATGCTCTGAAAGAAGCTTCTAGGTTGCCTTGCCTTGCTCTCCAAACTTTTAATCTCTGCCATTCATTGCTTTAATCATTTGAGCTTCAATCGTGGCCGTTTGATCAAGATGTGGACACCTGAGGATTGCCAGCGTGTCATTCCCTTGATGTGACGTTTGTGCTTCTTTTGTGAGAGTTTTAGTACAAAAACCCACTTAAATTTGTGCTTCTTCATTGATTACGTGGCCTTTGAGCTTGAGCTAGGATAAGTATCCCCTTGATTAGACTAAATTATCCCTGCCATCTTGTAAGAGAGACCTTGAATTGTCTTCCGTACCCTTTAATTTTCATTTGCCCCTTGTTTTACCATGGGAGTGAAATCGGGGAAGACGGGTGAATAGTAAAAGGGATTCCCGCCTATTTTCGACAGTTAAAACTGTTGATCTTTGGGAAGTTTACACATTTGGTCCTTGTCTTTCTTTTCTCTCTCTCAAGTTATAAATAACTTTTGAGAAAAGCAAGAATGGCCCTGGAGAAGTCTTAAAAAGGAACTGAGGCTAAAGGCTTTTGCACTCTTCTGCTTCGGCTTTGTACTCTTCTGATTCCCGTGTCCGTGCTTGCTCGTTTTTGATTGTTTTCTTGTGATTTTTGACTTATCCATACCTGCACACACAAAACACAAATACAAGCATATTTTTGCCATTTTTGGTCTGTTTTGGGTTTAATTGGGTTATTTTAGGTACAAACGGATATGTGTATTTTACACTTATCAAAATTCCCCAAACTAAACGATTGTGTGTCCTCACGCAATATCACATGCCTTATAACCAAATACCTCGAAAATTCCCCAATCTAAACCTTTGAAAAGTAGCAAAGATTTTTGATTGAGAAAATTAAAAGATCACAAGTTATAAAACACCCGATTTCCCATTTTCTAAGATTTTTCTCTTTTTATGATTTTTCTTGATAATTAACTACCTAACTACAACTTATTTGTGTTGACATAATGTAATGTTTTCATTACCTCATTGTACTTTTGAAGGCTCAAAAACAAAAAGCACAATTAATGTCTAAAAGATACCTTCGCATCCCCGATTTTTCACTTTTCCCATGCTAAGCTTAAAAACAAGATCATTGTTTTAAATACAAGTCATGACACTAATACTACTCATAAATATTAATTGTGTACTTACTTTTCCCTCCTACGCAATCCTAATTTGTATCTCAGGATTTTACTTAAGTCATATACCCGAAGGCTCTTTAAGACTTTTGTTTCGATACTTATTAATTCCAAAAATAAAGTGTAATGGTAAAGAACGCAACAAATCTATTCCTATCCCCTTTTCAAAAAGATCAAAAATGTTAATCAAGATTAATGTCCACATCGAGGCGCCCAAACTTTGGCTTTTAATAGGCACTAAGCAAGGCGAACCAATCATGTCATATACCCTAAGGGCACTTTAAGACAGAATGGACCAAATTCTCATTTGAGCACCATATAACCCTTAGGCTCTTTAAGGCACAAAACAAGATAAAAAATAACTCATTTTTTAAACCTCAGTCCTTTAGTAGGCTACAACATACGGCCACTGATAGAAAAAAGAGTTATAAAAAAACATCCGACAAGAAGTGCAAACAAATTTCGACTTCGATTATAAAAGTAAAACCAGGTGCCTTTATCTCCGAAAGCCACATCGATTAGCGAGTCCCGAGCAAGAGGTTATTCTACCTATTATGACACCGGACTCTACCTACATATGAAAAACTCCAACATCGCCACGCCTCCGACATATAGAAGTAATCTGGCAGAGATACATATTTATTTATTATTTTTGTATAACTTAAGCCCAAAATAAGTAATTCCATGATGTTACTCATCCCTAATCCACAAAGACTTAAGAAAACTTCTATTAACTAAGTTATTAACCAAAACACCATACAACTTTATTTATTAAACATTTCATATAAAAAGTGAAACAAGCTTTGGGAGAAAAAAAAACACAATTAAACACTTATGACTTGAAAGAAACCAACTATTCTACGTTACGTCCCCATGACTTATAAATAACCTATCCTTTCTTGTTCTTCACATAAGAAATTTTGCAAATGCTGTAGCCTATATAAAATCCAACTTGGCATATTTTAAAATCACTATGAGATTAGCACAAGTTTTTATTTACTAACGATTCAAGTCTAAGCATTTAAAGTCTATCGTGAGACTAGCCACAAACTATCATCATTAATTTTAAGGGAGAAATCTAGAACTCTACAACGTACGATCGGTCTAAATTTACTTCTTATTCTTACCAACGAAAACTCTACATTTTGGTCTTAACACTTTAATTTTATTTTTTTTTTTTACTAAGACTGAAAAATTTAAAATTTTGCTATTTTTGTGGGAAAACGGGTACTGAGAGACAAAATAAAACACTAAGCAAGCAAACATCAAATCGATAGATTCCTTCCCCAAACGAAATGAAATATTGTCCTCAATGTTTAAAGTCGGTCTCTACGTAAATCTAAGCCGTTTATGAAGTATGCAAAAGATAAACGTTAAACGATAATGATGAAAGAAAATGGAATCTCCCCAACTAACGTCACACAAAGGATGAGAAGCTCGAGTAGAACGGGCGAAACAACCGGACACGAGAGGCTTCAAAGAAATTGTTGGGAGAATCCTGCAAAAATCACAACAAACAAACAACAAACATCGAGAAATCGGAAAGAGAACAAGCCTCTCTCAACACAAACACGTTAGATAAGACAATATAAAGGAAAATAGAAAGGATAAGAAAATGGGGTAAGCATGGGGTAAAGCGCGAGTGAGAGTGCGCGCGAGAGCCACGAAAGCGGCTTTATTTTTGATCACCGAGTCGCAAGCCGACTCGATCCCTGAATTTAGTTGTCCTTAGGAAAGTCTGGATGTCCTGGAATAACCAATGGTTGGTAGCATTCCCCTCCATAAGTATGCTTAAGACGGTGTAATTGCCTTGAAATAAACCATCGCATGAGACCACTTGGCAGTTCCATAAGGATAGGACTTCGTAATTGTGAAAGTCGGGACCAAACGGGACTATGAGCTGTTCCGGAGAAAAATCTTTAAATCGGGAGTTGAAAAGCAGGACTTGATCACCAATATTGAAGATTCGATTCTTTATCTTGGAATCGTGTAGCTTCTTTGTCTTTTCCTTGTAGATTAACGAGTTCTCGTAAGCTTGATCACGAAGCTCGCTAAGTTCATTGAGCTGAAGCTTTCGATGATCGCCCGCGGTCTTTAAATCGAAGTTGGCATGCTTGAGAGCCCAATATGCTTTGTGTTCTAACTCAACTGGTAAGTGACATGCTTTTCCATAAACTAACTTATACGGAGTACATCCTATCGGAGTCTTATAAGCGGTTCTGAAAGCCCATAATGCATCATCTAGTTTGTCGGACCATGAGGCACGGTTTTCTCCTACCGTTCTCTCCAAAATTCTTTTGAGACCGCGATTCGTGACTTCAACTTGACCACTCGTTTGAGGATGGTAAGGAGTCGAAAGACGATGGGTGACACCATATTTAGACATAACTTTATCAAATTTGTCGTTACAAAAATGGGTCCCACGATCGCTTATGATTGCTCTCGGAGCACCGAATCGGGAGAAAAGGGATTTTAAGAACTTAACAACTACCCTAGCATCGTTGGTAGGGAGCGCTGATTTGCAGTTTATTATACTATAAAATATATCATAAAATTATAATACTTTAAAAAGAGTAATTAAGAAGATTACCAAGTTACCCTTGATAAAATTCACTCTCAAAAATATATATAATATAA
>BQNB010001638.1:0-136034 GCA_026074375.1 Tanacetum coccineum | reverse complement strand
TGGCAGTTTTTGTCTGTTTTTGGTCATTTAAGCTCGTTTTTAGAGGTAAAAGATATGTGTAATTAAGCACATATCACCTCCAAACCTTGATTTGATTGCAACCCAGAGTGATTTAGCATCTGCAACATTGTGAAACTTGAGGAGGTATTCATCAGGTATTGCTAAAAGCAAGATGCTTTTAACTTTTTCCTGATTCCTTCTAGCAGCCAGTTGTTTGGCAGTCTAAGGAGCAGATGTTTCTCCAGTTGGTGCAGGCTCTTCTTTTAGATCTCCATTGACAATAACATCCCATAGGTTATGGTCTGTGTGACAGATATATTGCCGCATTCTCTTGCTCCAAATATCATATTCTCCCTTCCTAATGATAGGGATTTTCATTGTTGTGATAGTGGGTGGACGAGTGTCTTGTTCTACCATCTTACAATTGAATTCTTCTTTTTCAGAGTTTCCACACAAGCTCTGATACCACTTGTTGGATCATTTACTGAATAGATCTTAACCTTTAGCTTGTAAGGAGTTTGTTCTTTTAGATAATTCTAAAGCAACAATAATGAAACACTGATTTGAACACTATTGATTATGCGGAAACTAATCAATAATGCTAAGAAGAAAAGTATTAAGGATCACAAAAGAACTTTATATTATAACTTGAATCTGCCTAAGTTACAGATTACAAAACTATGATTGCAAATCAATCTCTATTGATCTGTGTAGAACTATATCTACTAACTATGCCTAGGGTTCCTTTTATAGACTAAGGAAACCCTAATGGGCTTTACAAAATGCGTATAGAGATCATGCATATCTTGTTGGGAATAAAATGCTCTAAGGCATTTCCACTGTTAGTCATGTTCATTCCCACTGCTAGAGTATTTTCCCACTGCTAGTGTTATGTATTCGCACTGCTAGAGAAAGGTTTCCACTGCTGAAGACTTTCCACTGCTGCATGAAGATAAGATTTACTCTGAGTCAAATACGTGTTATTGTTATATTTGGAATGTATCTTGTGTATATCTCATATATTTAGGAGATACGGTTTAGGTCTTATCTTGTACAGGGCTCCTTGTGCTATAAAAGGAGTCCTTAGGTTAGAGTAGAAAAAATCATTCATTCAATACATCTTCAATATCAATCTGAAATATATTCTCTCATAGCTTTAAGGTTGTGTAAACCCTAGTACTGGTTGAGTACTCGTATTATTATCAATAATATTAAAGCTTTTTGTGTAACTTACTGTTCTATTCATTTCACTGTTTCATTCATTTCATTGTTATTCTTCTTGATCATTAAAGGTTAGATTCCGCATAACCTTTTGTGAAACATCTTAACAAAGTTTCTCTCATTGTTATTTTAGATTTATCTAAGGTGACAATAACCTTACAAGCTAAGGCATTAGATCCAAGTTTAGGAACAACAAGTGGTATCATAGCTTGTTGAGAAACTTTGATCAAAGAAGTATAATACACCAAATCACAAACAGAAATGGATCCATATAATCACTCAACTCCTACTTCTACCAAACTTCCAATTCTTGACACTGAGAAGTTTGAACAATGGAAGTTCAGAATCCAACAGTACCTACAACATGAACACTATGCTCTATGGGAAGTCATAGAGTTTGGTGACTCCTACAAGTCCCCTCCAGAAGAAACAGGCAAAAGTGTAACTGGTGAAGGTTCTGCAAAGAAGAAGGGAATGACTGTGGCTATAACTACTGAAGACATACAGAAAAGGAGAAATGATGTCAAGGAAAGAACTACTCTTTTATTGGCTCTCCTTGATGAACATCAGTTGAGATTCAGCAAATATGATAATGCCAAAAAACTCTGGGAAGCCATTTTAAAAACCTTTGGTGGAAATGAAGCCACCAAAAAGACAAAGAAGAATCAGTTAAAGCAGTAATATGGTAACTTTAAGGCTGAAGGATCAAAGACACTTGAACAAACTTTCAACAGGTTGCATGCTATTGTAATTCATCTTGAGTTCATAGAAGTCCCAATTGAACAAGATGACTTAAACCATAAGTTTTTGTCAAGTCTTGCACCACAATGGCTAGTATACACCATAGTTTGGAGAAATAGAGATGATCTAGACACAATGAGTCTAGATGATGTGTATAATCATCTTAAAGTCTATGAACCTGAGGTTTAAAAAAGTGCAGGGTCAAACTCACAAAATATGGCTTTTATTTCTTCATCAAACACCAACAGTGGTAAAAGTGAAGTTTCCACTATTCAAGGAGTTTCCACTTCTGGTGTTCAAGTTTCCACTGCTAGCACTGATGTTGCCATTGCTAGTCTTAGTCATGATACTATTTGTGCATACATAGCTACTCAGCCAAATGGTTCTCAAATTAAATATGAGGACATCACTCAGATTGATGATGATGATATAGAAGAGATGGACATAAAGTGGAACTTGGCTTTGCTAAGCATGAGGGCTGATAGGTTTTGGAAGAAGACTGGTAAAAAGATTACCATTCAAGGATCTGATGTAGCTGGATTTGACAAATCAAAGGTGGAATGCTTTAATTGCCATAAGATGGGCCATTTGGCTAAAGAGTGCAGAGCACCAAGGAGTCAAGACAAAGGAAGAAGAAAAAGCTACAAGAAGGATCCTAAGGTGGAAGAATCTACTCCTAAGGAAATGATAGCCATTGATGGCATTGGATGGGATTGGAGCTACATGGCTGACGAAGATGAAAACCATGCTCTTGTTGCTAATAAAGAGGAAGTTCCAACAGAATATGCTCTTATGGCCAAATCTAGCTCAAGCTTAGATAATGAGGTATATGATGATTCTTATTGTTCTAAATCATGTAGGAAAAACACAGAAAACCTTAACAATAAGATTATCAAGTTAAATGAAGAACTTAGTGATTGTGAGACTGATTTGTATAACTACAAAAGAGGTTTATCACAAGTTGAGGCTAGATTAGTTGAATTTAAAAATAATGAGATTAAGTTCTGTGAAAGAATTAGAGTCCTTGAGAGAGATATAGAGCTTAAAGATAATAAAATTGAAAATCTCAGGAATGAATTAGAGGAGTTAAAAAAGGAAAAAGACAGCATAGATTTTAAAATATAAAAATTTGAAAATTCTGCAAAAGATCTAGACTGTCTCTTAGGGACTCAAAGATCAGTTAAGGATAAGACGGGTCTGGGGCTTAATGAGTATACTACTGTGCCACCTCCTCCTGCACAAGTCTATTCATGTCCTAAGAATGATCTGTCTTGGACAGGTTTGCCTGAATTTGTTGATGACACTGTTACTGATTATAGTAGGCCTACACCTAGCATAGATGTGCCAAGAGATGTAAGTGAAAGTGTTTCTTTCTTTGAACAAAGAGGATCAGTTGGTAATGTTTTATCAAAACCCATGATTAGCTTTGTAAAAGAAACTGGTTGTCCTAGTGTTCCTAAAGTTCTTAACACTGAAAATTCTAGGAAACCAACTGTGAAATATGCTGAGATGTATAGAAACACCTCACAAAGTCATAAAGTTATGTCTAACAATTTTAGTGCTCCAATAATTGAGGAATGGGAATCTAAAGATGAAAGTGAGGTTGTCTTCACACTTAATAAAACTGTTAGACCTAGCTTTGAACAAGAAAAGTTTAATAAGTTTACTAAGGAAGTAGTAGGAAAGAAAGAAACACCAAAACAAAATCATCCTAGAGGGAATCAGGGGAATTGGAACAATCAAAAATCTCAACAGCTAGGAAAAGACATTGTGATGCAAAATAAAGCATGTTATAACTGCGGTAGCTTTGAACATTTAAAGTTTGACTGCAAACAAAACACAACGGTGAATAAAGGGAAAATCTGGTCAAGGGTAGACAATAATAATAACAACATGAAATACCCATATACATTGGACAGTGCTTATCCAAAATTGACATCTTTCAAACCAGCACATTCACATGTAAAAAGACCCTTTGTAAGAAAAACAACAGTTAAAAATAAAGTTTGGGTTCCAACTGCTAGAACAAAAGTTCCCACTGCTAAGCCAACAGTTGTTGCTGTTAAGGGAAACAGGGGTAAAGCTGTTAAGGCCTCAGCTTGTTAGATTTGGAGACCTAAGCAAAATCAACTTGATCAAGGTTCAAATCTCAATGGTGTATCAGTAATCTGCAAGAAATATAATTACATTGATACACAAGGCAGGCCCAAGTCAGTAATGGCTTGGGTCCCTAAAAAGAATTAACATTCTTTTTCTTAATGTACAGGGCATTCCACAGGATAATATTGATGATAAAGGATATTAGGACAGTGGTTGCTCTAGGTACATGACTGGAAACATATCCTATATGTCTGAGTATGAACCTTATGATGGAGGATATGTGTCATTTGGACATGGAAGAGGAAAGATTACTGGTAAAGGTATAATTAAAACCGGTAAACTTGAGTTTGAGAATGTTTATTTTGTAAAAGAACTGAAATATAATATGTTTAGTGTGTCACAAATCTGTGATAATAAAAATAGTGTACTGTTTACTGATTCTGAGTGCCTTGTGATGGGGAAAGATTTTAAGTTAGATGATGATACTCATGTGTTGCTTAGGACTACTAGACAGCAGAATATGTATTCCATTGACTTGAAAAATATTGTCCCTCATAAGAACTTAACTTGTCTGATTGCCAAGGCCTCTGAAGATGAAAGTATGTTGTGGCATAGAAGATTAGGCCATCTGAACTTTAAGACCATGAATAAACTGGTTAGGAATAATTTGGTTAAAGGTTTGCCTTCTAAAAGTTTTGAAAATATCCATACTTGTGTTGCTTGTCTGAAAGGAAAGCAACATAAGGCTTCTTGTAAGACCAAGTTAGTGAGTTCTATTACTAAGCCCCTTCACACTTTGCATATGGATTTGTTTGGACCTACTTCTGTCAGTAGTCTTAATCATAAATGGTATTGCTTAGTTGTGACTGATGATTTTTCTAGGTTTACTTGGACTTTCTTTCTAAAATCTAAGGATGAAACAAGTAGCATTCTTAGGAATTTTATAACAGAAATAGAAAATCTAAAGGACCTTAAAGTAAAAATAATCAGATGTGATAATGGGGGTGAGTTTAGGAATAAAGAAATGGATGAATTTTGTACTAGGAAAGGTATTAAGAGAGAGTTTAGTAATGCTAGAACCCCTCAGCAAAATGGTGTTGCTGAGAGAAGAAATAGAACTCTCATTGAAGCTGCAAGGACCATGTTAGCTGATGCTAAACTACCTGTCACCTTTTGGGCTGAAGCAGTTAACACTGCTTGTTATGTTCAAAACAGGGTTTTAGTTAACAAGTCCCAAAATAAGACCCCTTATGAATTGTTTAATGGTAGATCTCCTGCTATAGGTTTCTTAAGACCATTTGGGTGTCATGTCATGATCCTTAATACCTTAGACCACCTAGGCAAGTTTGATGCTAAAGGGGATGAAGGTTATTTTGTTGGATACTCTCTGTCTAGTAAGCATTCAGGGTATTTAACAAGAGAACCAAGAAAATAGAAGAGAACCTGCATGTGGACTTTCTAAAAAATCAACCCATTGTGAAAGGATCTGGTCCTCATTGGTTATTTGATATTGATTTCTTAACCAAATCAATGAACTATGTACCAGTTGTTGTTGCAGGAACATCTTCTACTAACATTTGATGTACAAAAGAAGTTGCTAATCAAACTATGGAGGAAAATGTGTCCACTCTGAGATTCATTGCTCTTCCAAAGTGGTTCCATAAGGCTCAAATGGAAACTTCTATTGATTCTTCAAAGAAAAATGATGATTCTCAAAAGGAACAAGATAGGATTATCAGCAATTCTGATGCACCTAAAAGCAGTGGGAACTCCAATCCCACTGCCACTGCAAAAGACCTCACAACTGATCAAGTGGAGCCTATTTTATCATCAACAGTAGAAACTAAAGTTCCCACTGTTAGTTTACTTGTTCCCATTGATTGCCTATCTATTCCCCCTGTAAGCTCAAGTGGCCCAAGAATCATTTCAAGGGGGGGGGGGTTCAAGCTATCAGGAAACACCATCTTTGAGCAATGCTATGTCTTTTGAAAACAGGTTGGAGGATCTTTTTGGAGATACAACTACTTCAGTTAGTTTGAATGAAGTGGAAGCTGACTTAAGCAACATAGAAACTAACATTTAAGTCAGTCCAACCCCTACTCTCAAAATTCATAAAGCTCATCCAAAGAGTCAGATAATTGGTCCTGTTGATACTCATATCCAAACAAGACAAAAGACCAAGAATATGGAAGAACAAAGCTTCATAGCTATAATTCATCAAAAGACGAATCTTAAACTCCTACAATATTGCCTATTTTCATGTTTCTTATCTCAAGAAGAACCCAAGAAAATCTTTGATGCTCTTAAAGACCCAAGCTGGGTAGAAGCCATGCAAGAAGAGCTTCTACAGTTTAAGATTCAGAATGTTTGGGTTTTGGTTGACTGTCCTAAAGGAGTGAGACCTATTGGAACAAAATGGGTCCTTAAAAACAAGAGAGATGAAAGGGGGATAGTCATTAGAAACAAGGCCAGACTAGTGGCTCAAGGGTATACTCAGGAAGAGGGAATTGACTATGAAGAAGTCTTTGCACCAGTTGCTAGGATTGAGGCTATTAGATTATTTTTAGCCTATGCTTCCTATATGGGCTTTACAGTCTACCAGATGGATGTTAAAAGTGCCTTTCTATATGAGACTATTGATGATGAAGTATATGTGATGCAGCCTCCTAGATTTCAAGATTCACAGTTTCCTGATAGAGTTTTACAAGGTAGTGAAGGCTATGTATGGACTCCACCAAGCACCTAGAGCTTGGTATGGTACTTTGTCTAAGTATTTGTTGGATAATGGCTCTCAAAGAGGTACCATAGACCAAACATTATTTATCAGAAAGCACAAAGGAGAGTTTTTGCTTGTATAAGTATATGTAGATGACATTATCTTTGGATCATCAAATCCAAAGTTGTGCAGAGAATTTGAGAACCTAATGCATGACAAATTCAAAATGAGTGCTATGGGTGAACTCAACTTTTTTCTAGGCCTGCAAGTGTTACAAAAGAAAGATGGCATCTTCCTCTCACAAGACAAGTATGTTGTTGATATTCTCAAAAAGTTTAGACTTTCAGATGTCAGGTCAGCTAATACTCCCATGGATAGGGAGCATCCTTGGGGAAAAAATAGAACTGGTAAAAATGTGGAACTTCATTTGTATAGATCCATGATTGGATCATTAATGTATCTCACTGCATCAAGACCAGATATCGTGTTTGCTGTCTGTGCCTGTGCAAGACACCAAGTGACACCTAAAGAGTCTCATCTCCATGCTGTTAAGATAATTTTTAGGTACCTAAAAGGTTACCCCAAGTTAGGACTTTGGTATCCTAAAGAGTCTCCTTTTGACTTGGTGGCATATTCAGACAGTGATTATGGTGGTGCTTCTCAAGATAGAAAATCAACCACTAGAGGTTGTCAGTTTTTGGGCAGAAGGTTGATCTCTTGGCAATGCAAAAAGCAGACTATTATGGCCACTTCTACAACTAAAGCAGAGTATGTGGCAGCTGCAAGTGGCTGTGGACAAGTACTTTGGATTCAAAATCAGTTGCTGGACTATGGGTATAATTTCATGAACACTAAGATATATATTGATAATAACAGTGCAATTTGTATAGTTAAAAATCCCGTCTATCACTCTAGAAAAAAACATATTGAGATAAGACATCATTTTATAAGAGACTGTTATGAAAAGAAGTTAATTAATGTGGATCATGTTCATTCAGATGATAATATAGCAGATCTTTTAACAAAAGCTTTTGATGTGGGAAGGTTTCAGTTAGTTGTGAGTATTAGGATGCTTGACCCCTAAAAATGTCTGTCTCTTGCTTTTTATAAAGATTAGTATAGGATTTGCTCTGTTATTAGATCAATAAGTGTTAATACTGCTAGAGTAAAATACAACTGTTAGTCATTTTTTCCACTGTTAAGTTTCCACTGCTAGTGTAAATGTTCCCACTGTTGGGGTAACTTTCCACTGTTAGTGTTTTTCTTGGTTTTGGACTAACAATTGCAGGATGAGCATGTCATGAAGAAGTCTATATGATGTCAATAATGCATCAAGGTTGAACCTGACATCATATGTTATCACTCTGTAAGTAAATATATCTTGGGATGGGGCTAAGAAACCTCTAGGATTAGGGTATTCATAGAATACTCATGGCCGGTCTTAGATTGTCCCTACTAGTGAGTGGAGGTTTTTGTGACAATATAGGCTAGTTGAATTACTTCCTTGAGTCCTTAAGCTTCCGAGGCACTGTAGTATGAGTCTTTATTCATGGGTTATACACAAATTTGGTTCTCAAGAGCTACCTTCATGTCTAGCTAGGCGTTTCTAGTGTGTATGATGTGTACTGAGACATTTGGGTGTGTAATTATTGGAGAAGGGACTTATACTGCCAAGACATTTGACCTAGTATGGATGTGGTAGGGTGGTGACTCAGGGAACTTTTATAATGGGTTAAACAGGGATACAGTGGTGAATATGTGTATTAATTTTCTTCATGGGTCAGATAGCGAGCAAAGGACTCATGAATTCATGCATATCTATCTTGCTCATGCAAGTGTGTGTGTATGGATAGGGTAGGCTTACTTTTGATTATTGAAGATAAGTTAATACCCTTAGGAATATTTCCTACTGTTTGACCAATTTGTTTCCACTGTTAGGCATAGTTTCCACTGTTAGACCAATTTTTCCCGCTGACAATATAGCCGTTGGTACTGTTTGACTAAAAGTTTGTTACACTGATTTATATAACCGTTGAGATATTTTCTCCCCTTTCTTCGCTATAAGGTTTATTATATTGTTGTTTCAAGATACTTCTATTATTTTTCGAGATTTCTTTATCCCAAAAGTTCAATTATCTTAATTCGACTCAAACTTATACCTCTTAGAGTCAATTATATCTCAATTGTAGTCATTCACAGTACCAACTCACCTAATCATCCTTTACCCAGAACCCTAAACCATCAAACTCTCAATGGGAAAGCTTGCTTTTTACAATTATCACAACATGGTCGATATTTTGGAGAAAACAGAGCACAATACTAACTTCTATCAGATAGTGGACTTCCTTGAAGCCTCCCACATCAGGTATGCTTTGATGGTTCATCCCACTGTCAATGTTGCACACATCCAACAGTTTTGGTCCACTGCTAGGGTCAAAATAGTGGATGAAGCAACAAAGATTATTGCTACAATTAATGGCATGCAACGTACTCTTACTATATCATCGATTAGGAGGCATCTCAAACTTAATGATGCTGAAGGTATTAGTACTTTGCCTGACATTGATCTTTTTGAAAACCTTTCACTGATGGTCTATAATATTTTACCAAACCAAAGATTCTCTTTTCAAAAAGGCCAATTTTCACATTAGTGGAAGTTTCTCATTCATACTATTATGCAGTATCTAAGTCCATAGAGTACAAGCTTTAATGAGTTTAGTAGTAATATTGTCACTGCTATTGTTTGTTTGGCAACCAACAGAGTCTATAATTTCTCTAAAATGATTTTTGATGGTATGGTGAGAAATATAAAAATTAAGGGTAAATTTCTAATGTACCCTAGGTTTATTGAACAATGTTTAAAAATGAGTCAATTTGGTGTTAACAAAAAATCTGCAATTTATGATGTACCCTTTCACACACCAAAAGTGTTTTCTACCCTGATAGTCAACAGTCCAAGTTTTTCTGGTCGGACTGTCCCTTTGTTTGATTCTATGATAGTTACACAGGGTGAAGGCTCAGAAAACCCAACTGAGCCCCATCGCACACCCTCAGCTCAAGATGAACCTACTCCTCAACATGATCAAACTACTTCTCAAGAACCACAACAACAAGAAAAAACTATACCATCACCATCTCCTTCTGACATTCACATACATAGGAGATTAACCAAAAGGACTATACGGATTTCTTAGTCTAAAGTCCCTTCACCTGGGATAGATGAGACTGCATCTCCATTAGGAGATGACAAACATGGGGAGGCTTTCCCTACTACCACTAGCTTCGATGCAGGGCAGGACAGGGAAAACATTGCTAAGACCTCTGCCATGTCCCATGAAGCATCACCAAGGGTTACTTCTCTTGGTGGTGGTGAGGGCAGTATGCAACAACAACTAACAAAATTGATGGATATTTGAACCAGCCTGTAAAGGCAACACTCACTCATGGCAGAAAAGATTCAGAGTTAAGATCTGGAAATCATTCAATTGAAGACTAGAATCAAGACTCTTGAGGATAATGAGAAGAGGAGAGAAGGCGTTGCTCAGGAGGATGCTCCAAACACGGAGGGATAGATCAAGGGGAGGATTTGTTAGAAGATGACAATGAGAAAGATAGTAACAAGAGTGCTGACAAAGGGAGTGAAAGTACAGGTGAAATGGCCAATGTCTTAAGCACTTTGGAAGCTGCAAATATTCTAGCCAGTGGAGGTTCAAAGTCAGTTTTTACCACTACTAGTTCAATTATTGCCACTGCTAGTACATGTGTTTCCCCTGCTGTTGCCACTGCTAGTGGAAGTTTTCCCACTGCTGCTGTTTTTACCACTGCCAGTGTGGCAACACCAAGAGTGACGAGATCTTCAAGAGGAATTGTCATTGAACCATCATCTCCTATATCTGTCAACATACCATCTATTAGCAAGAAGGACAAGGGAAAAGGGATCATGACAGAACCTAAAAAGCCTAGTAAATAAAAGGTTCTAGATCAAATGAGTGCTCAACTAGCTAAAGAATTAGAAGAAGAGTTTGCTCTAGAAGATCAAAGAATAAGAAAACTAGCTGAGAGAGACTCTGAGATAGTCAGGATTCATTCTCAAGAGGAACTTGATATGATGATTGCAGAACTTGATGGGAGCAATGAGATGGTTGCAAAGCACTTGAGTGAGTATGAACAAGCTGAAGCTGAATTATCACATAATGAGAAGGTTGAATTGATTAATGAATTGCTTAAGTATCAAAGGGATCTTGCTCAAATCAAGAAGTACCAAGCTCAGCAAAGCAAGCTAACTACCAAGACTGAGAGAAGAAAATTCTACACATCTGTATTAAGAAGCAGTGCTAGTTGGAAAGCCAAATACTTCAAAGGAATGACTTTTAATCAGATTGAAGAAAAATTCTTTCCAGTTTGGGAAAAGATTCAAGAGTTTGTACCTATGGATTCTAAACTAGAAAGTGAAAGACTTAAGAGACCAGGAATTCAGTTAACTCAGAAAAGCTCAAAGAAATCGAAGACAGCTAAAGCCTCAGGTTCAGAACTCTCTCAAGAGCAACAAACTAAAGAACCTAAAGAGCTATATGAGGAAGAGCTTAAGAAGATGATGGAGATAGTACCTACAGAGGAAGTTTACATTGAAGCTCTACAGGTAAAACGTCCTATTATAGATTGGGAAGTCTATGGTAAAGGACAAATAAAGTATTAGAAGATTGTCAGAGTTGGGGATCATACAGAAGTTTATCAACTATTTGAAGAGATGCTAAGGAATTTTAATAGAAAGGATTTGGATAAGCTTTGGAGCCTGGTCAAGGAGACTTTTAGCTCTACAGACCCTACAGAGGACAAAGAGAAGATGCTTTGGGTTGAGCTAAAAAGGCTTTATGAACCAGATCCTAGAGACCAACTATGGGCACTTTAAAAGTACATGCATGATCCCTTAGAATGGAATATGTATGATACATGTAGTGTTCATCATGTATCTACTGGAAGGGGACATGAGATTTTCATGCTAGTAGAGAAAGACTATCCTTTTATAAAAGAACTCACAACTATGATGCTGTGAACCAAGCTGCAAGTAGATCAATACTCAGAAATGGCTAATGAACTCCTAATGAAGATATATAGTATTGCAAACAGTCCAAGATGATGAGATGTTTGGAAGCATCCTCTCCAGGTTAGCATTTTATTCTAGAAACTTGATTTGAAGATGGAGTATCAAGTTTAGGGGAGGATTGTTGGGAATAAAATGCTCTAAGGCATTTCCACTGTTAGTCATGTTCATTCCCACTGCTAGAGTATTTTCCCACTGCTAGTGTTATGTATTCGCACTGCTAGAGAAAGGTTTCCACTGCTGAAGTTTTTCCACTGCTGTCTTAAGGATAAGGATTACTCTGAGTCAAATACGTGTTATTGTTATATTTGGAATGTATCTTGTGTATATCTCTTTTGTTTAGGAGATACGGTTTAGGTCTTATCTTGTACAGGGCTCCTTGTGCTATAAAAGGAGTCCTTAGGTTAGAGTAGAAATACACATTCAACATATACACACATCATCAATCAGAAATATATTCTCTCATAGCTTTAAGGTTGTGTAAACCCTAGTACTGGTTGAGTACTCGTATTATTACATCAATAATATTAAAGCTTTTTGTGTAACTCACTGTTCCATTCATTTCATTGTTATTCTTCTTGATCATTAAAGGTTAGATTCCGCATAACCTTTGGTGAAACATCTTAACAAAGTTTCTCTCATTGTTAGTTTGGATTTATCTAAGGTGACAATAACCTTACAAGCTAAGGCATTAGATCCAAGTTTGGGAACAACAGTAGTGCTTAGTGTCTCATTGAAGATGAGGATTTTGTCAAGAGATTGAGGTATACTTATACTTCAAGGAATTATGTATGAGTTTAGAGTCACGTGGATAGTACAAGACATAAGACACAAGTTTGGGTTATTCTACTTCTACATCAAGTTTGTTATACTGAGTTTTCTCCATCAGTAATCATTACAAAAAGCCTATAGAATTTGAGATTCAAGAGATGGTTAACATATTGGTTTAAGGGGAAGCTTATTGACAAAGTGTTTAACCATCGGGATATATTCATGCACCACTTGAGGGGAAGGATTTCATTACTACCGCTAGTCATTATTACTACTGCTAGCTTAAGTTTCTACTGCTTAAATTCCTTTTTCTTATTGTGCGTAATGGTGGGTAATTTAAGTCATTAGAAGGCTGGATTGGTAGTGTGATATATGGTTTACAGTTGTAAAGATCCAAGTTGCATATCTTCACAGTCTCCTATTGGATTATGACAAAAAGGGAAAGATGTTACACAGATGATATGATTTGCAACTAATTAAGTGTGGTGGCATGGATATCTCAATTTAAAGGGAAGATTGTTTCAGTCATGAAGATCTCAACTTCAGGGGAAGTTCATGCAAAGATTGTTTTATCATCAACAAATAGGAGAAGATTGTTAGGAATTATTGATTTGATGATACAAAACGTGAAGAATGAAACAAGAAGGACTTAAACGAAGATATGGAATTCTACAAAAGATGGAGGATTCTAGAAGATCTCCTTAAGAAGATAAAGATTAAAGTTAGGAAGATTTACATTCCTAATACAATTATGTTTCATTGTAAGTCTTATGGACTCTATTATATAAAGAGATCCATAGACATTGTTTTAGGTGTGTCAGTTTGTGTAAACACCAGAAAAACATGTGTGTATCCAAAGTGTAAAGATGTAGACGTCTAGTTGTGTTGGTATAGCCCCAAGGTCAAATTGATCCTGTTAGGATGTAACCGTTCTATACTTATCATATAGAATTGGGGCTTGGAGTGTAACGTATGACTGTAAACCCTTGTTTAATAACAATGATTCTTTGTTTGAATATTTTGCTTTTGTTATTATTAATCCTAGATTAGTTTTAAACAAACTAGAGCTTAAACGATCAATGTTGTATAGGTTTTATCACAATGCGTGTACTACAGCTAGACATGTTTAAAGTGATACAACTAGATAGTAAGTGATAAATAAAATCAAATCCCTAAAGATCCGGTTCTTCCATGAAGTTTTGAAAAGGTGAATGCCACGTCCATATATAAACATATCTTTTCCTTTGGGTATAAGTGACCATACACGTTACTCACATTCATACAACTAGTTCTTTGTACTCCTTTGATCATACGAAAGTACGTCACGTGCATAAGCAGTTTTCAGGTGGTTTGAGTTTTGGTTTATATCTCGCGATTGAGTATGGTTCACACCGGGGTCGTTCCAGTTCAGAGGGTGCTCGAGTTGATTCGCTTGGCTCATGTTCAGGTACAAGGTTCGGGTTCGTTCACTAGTGGTTTATGGTTCGTAACACGGCTGAGTTTTGGGGTTCATCTATTCGTAATACGTGTGCGGTCTAGGTTTCGATAGTGTTCGGGCTCGAGTTGGTGTTCATACCCGTATGGTTTTGATGTGTTATCGTCTAGTTCATAGTTCATTAAACGATCACTGTGGTCGAATGCGATGAGAGCAAGTTCGGGTAAGAGGTTTTGGTTTCGTTTGCTGGAGGTTTGATTTCTTGTTTTGGGTTCATGTTGATCAATTCATGTTCGAGGAGGATCATGCTTTTCTAATAGAACTTTCCCATTATACAAACTCTGTTGTTTCTGCTGAGCTTGCTTGAGATAAAAGGATTTTGATAACCCAAAGCCATTTTCTGTTTAGTGTGGTAAAACGAGTCTGGATTAGGTAAAAGCATGTGCATCGTTTGAATTGATTGACCTATTTTGACCAAAATATTATCTAATTCCTTTATCTTATTCTCAAGTTGAATTTGTTTATCAAGAAGCTCGTCTTGGCGTGTTTTGAAATCAGACTTTAACTTTTTCTTTTCTTCAAGAAGAGAAGAAACAGTTGACTTTTCCTTCAAAAACTAGTTATTTAAATTTGAAATTTCCCCATTCAAAGTCGTTATTTGTTTACTGGAACTTAAGTGAAGTTCATTTATCTTTTTAGTAACAAATTGCTCTTGATAAACAGACTTTTGATAACACCTTTCAAGTTTTGTCATATTTTTCTTGACTAATTTCAAAACACTTTTCTTGATTTTTATATCTAGCAAGCTCAGTGGTCAAATCAGCATTAGTTTCTCTCAACTTGCGATTGACTGTGTTGACTTTCTCAACTTTAGTAGCCAAATTATTATATAATGATTCAAAATAAGCACGTGCTTCCTCAACAATTGCAGGATGTTGATCTACTGTTCCCCCACTTTGTTCCACACTAGAAACCTCAGAAATAACATTACTATCATTCTGTTGTACTTGGTGTGGTTTAGGAATGGGCTTGAGTAGCTCAGTATACTGCTCCTCTTGAGTAAACATATTGAATATATCATTATTGTAGCAATTGTTAGAAATTTGTACCTCAGCTGATCCGTCTGAGTCATAGATGGGAGCTTTGTCAGTTTGAGTACCCGATGTCGATGCTTGCTGCAAATTAGCCATCAAAATGCAGTTTGCATTGACTTCCTCAATCTCATCAAGATCTGCTGCAGCAGCCATCAAATCAAATTCTTCAGCTTGGAGTTGAATTTCTGCTTCTTCCTTTTGAGCAAATAGTAGCTGAGTCTGAAGATAAGCAGCATCCCTTCTCTTTGGTCTGACTGTGCAGTTCCTAGCAAGATAACCCAATCCTCTGCAGTTGTAACACCTTATCTAATTACCATTATTCCCAATCACATTACCCACAGCCCGTGCTGCTACAACATTACCATTCCTATTCGGATTCTGATTAGCAATTCACAGAACAACAATAAACCCATTCTAATTTCCAACATTCTGAACGCTCGGACTCTGAACTGCATTCTGAACAACCTGATTCCTAACATTCTGTACTGCATTATACCCATTCTGATTCCCAACATTCTGTCCAACATAATGTCTAAACTAATTCCTACCATTGCCTCCAACTATTTGTGTTTGTCTGTCTTGACCCATATTCATACCCGGTTGAGCAATCTGCCTATTATGAGGGTTTGATGAAATTCTCTGGTTGTTGTTGGTTTGAGTTGAGTAGTTTAGTTTGAATTCCTTAGCCATTAGAACAAGTGCCATGTTCATTGCGGTTGTGGGATCTGTAATGTCTTTAGGATTTGGCATTGGTTGTGGGATCTGTAATGTCTTCGGGATTTGGCATTGGTTGTTGCATGTAGTTCTGGTTGAATGATGGTTGTGGGTTATAGTTGTTTTTGGGTTGTGGTTGTTGCATGTAGGTACTTGATGATGGTTAATCTTGGTGAAACACTGGATAATTGAAAGGATTGTTAGAATTTGCCATGAGTGCTAAAGGATCATGTGTTTTTGCAAGTCGTTCAGCTCTTAGATCATCTACCTCCTTTTGATTGTATTTCAAAAAATCATACAACTGAGTGTAATCTGCTGTATGTAATTCCTTTGTTTGATGAACAATGGTAACATGTCGACTCCATTCAGGTTGTAAGTTGTTTAGGAACTTGAGATTGCTGGCAATCTTTTCTGGAAAATGTTTGTTTCTCTGGAAATCATTCATCAATTTTGAGAAACGATGATAGTAAGACTTAATCGATTCCCCATCAGTAGAAGTAAACACTTCCCATTCATTAAACAACGTAGAATTTTTCTCTTGAATTCCAATATCAGAAGTTTTCATCATTTGTTAAACATGTAACCAGATTTCCTGAGCAGTTTCACAACTATCAACAGCAACATAGATGTCTTCAGGAAGACTGAGAAGAATAGTTTGAATGGCTTAATCATCGGCTTCAACCTATTTAAGTTCCTTTTCAGTGAGTTCATCATCTGTCTGCTCATGAAAGGTTTCATTCACATGAACTTCACGGTTTTGATCACTTGGTTCAGGAATCATTCGTCTGACGTATGAACCATTTGTAATAGAATTGTAGATTAACTTTCCATTTGGTCTACTCTTAGCATAACGAAGAAGACGAGAAGACCATGGAACATAGTTCTCTTTGTTAAGCATAGGAGGGCGGTTTTCGAAACCAGCAGCATAAATGTCTTGTTGAGTCGACATTGCAAAAGTGATGTGAAATTATATGCAAGGATCTTAAGTAGGTAAAGTGATTGTTGATGTGATAAAAATCTAGTTCATGGGATTTTACAAGTCTTGATTAAACCAAGAAAATACGTGAGTATTTCGTGGGATTTTACTAAAACAAGAAGAAATCGTGAAAATAGAATTGTTGTTGGTGAAATCATTGATTTGTTTGAAGTACTTGAGCTTTTGTTAATGATTTATGAGCTTAAAAAGGACTAACGATGAAATTTGGTTCACAAAGGACTAACGGTGTGAAACTATTTTAACAATGAGTGTTAATAAAGAGACAAAGGATGAATTGTGAAATGGTCTTAAACTCCAGGGACTGCATGTGTAACTTTTGAAATAAGTTTAATAAATACATGATTTCCCTCCTATTTCATTGTCATCTTCGTTTGAAAATTTGTTAAAATGCAACGAATGTAAATTTTGTCTCACAGACTCGTACAGTTATCGTCGATCAAAGGTAAAAACACCACGATGAACGTTGAAAGACCGCGATTGTAATGATTGTCGTTAGAAGACTCCTGAATAACCGAAGCTCGAGACCGAAAAATCAAAAACACGTTGAAACGAACTAGAAACGAGTATACTTCGCCCAGGCTTTTGTGTATAATTCGCCTAACTAGCCACGTATAATTCGCCTTTCACAAATGTAAACTTCGCCTAAACCACTAAGTATAATCGCCTATCACAAATGTATACTTCGCCTAAGCTTTCAATGGTATAGTTCTCCCAAGGTTAAACGTATACTTCGCCCACAAGAAATGTATACTTCGCCTGAAATGAAACGTATACTTCGCCTGAAATGAAACGTATACTTCGCCTGAAACAAACAAAAATTATCCTTGTCCTTTATGCAAAAATCCAAACCGTCCTTTCTTTCTTATCTTCAAACCGTGTCTCAAAAATAAGCTCTTAACCAGGAAGCTTTAAAAAGCTAACCCACAAAGCTATAAAAAGCTCAAAAATAAGCTTGTAAAAAGTTGATAATCGTAAAGTGAGCTTCGAAGATAAATACAATAAGCTTTTTAAAAAAACTAGCAAATAAGCTATGTCTTAAGGATTAAGCTATGAGGAAGATAACCACAAAAACCAAATAAGTATCAAGGATAAAATAAGCTCAAGTGAAATTTGACTTCTTACACCAAAACGCACCCTTATTGGTGGAAGTATTTTTTTTTTCTTAGCTTGATATCACACAAAAAAACAAAAGATAGGAAAACGATATGAAACCTAAAACTATTTAAGCCCAAACTTAATGAAATGATGTAGGAAATCCTAATAATGGAACATCAGACGTAATATTAAGCCCAATACAAAGAAAAATGAACCGAATGAACAACAAGCCAAACTAATAAGCTAGAAAAAGCTCACAACAACAAAACCACTAAACATAACCTAGGCTCTTGATACCACTTGTTATGGCCTTTAATGGACTGATCTAATGGGCTTTTGCCTGACACCTAGGCCCAATTAGCTTAAATGAATTTCCTGTAAACTACGTTTTACTTATACAAGGTTCGAGATTATTAATGACCATCACTTTAATAAAACTAAGTCTAATAGTAAGACCCTACCCTAGCACTATATAGAGATGTCTTATAAAGGATTAGGTTAAGTTTGTACATTCAAATTTGTATCTTTCACAAACAACTACTCCTCCAAATCAAGTAGGTCCCTAAACAAGTTCAATTGGTTAGCATAGTCGTCAGCTTAGCATAATACTTTAATTTATGCTAACTTGTTAGTGAGAAGATCACACACACATTGTCATTCAATCCCCTCTATTGTTCCCAAAACAATAAGGTATAGTTATTAGTAAATTTATAAGAATTAAACTTTGAAAAAGTTTTGTAGTTCTTTACTGTTTTATCTTTATCTTTATCAAAACCTTTTCAAACCATTACTTATAAGCCTTGAGTTAGTTTTATCTAAACTTTCTAGTTTTTGGTAACTAACTCAAGGGGAACAACAGTTACCTTGGACAAACGATTATCAAGGATTTTGGAGATAATCTTATATTGAATCCCAATTTAAGAGGTCTAAAGTCTTTAATGAATAAAGGATTATGGATCTTAGGAATCAAAGTGACGAAGGTAAAATTTGTACCTTGGGGAAGCGAATTAGATTCAAAGAAGTTAACCACGAAAGCTTGCATGTCATGTTTAAGGATGTCCTAGAAACTTCTTGACGAACAAGGGGTCCGTACCTAGAGCTTTTGACTACCGCAATCCTAAACCGTTGATCGAATTTCCTACAAAGAAACCACCTATTCAAGATATTCATGATCAGAATCACTTAAACACTTCTCGGCTAAGAATGAAGGAAAGTTTATCATTGTGTGGTGTGTTTTGAATTTTACCTTGAAAAGGTCTAAGAACGCCAACTTGATGGAAGTAGGATCTATAACCCAATTTCCTTCTATCATAATATCTTGAATCATTTGAGACTTCCTTCGCGAGTTAATGATACCGTGGAAAAACTTCGAACTCTCGTCACCCTCCACGTCCCATTTGATACGAGCCTTTTGGAATAAGTCCGAAGATTTTGATTTCTCTAGGTAGTCAAGCTCGTGAAGCTCATTTATACGCATCTCTCTTTCTTCACCAGTAGCAATACCATATTACAAGCCTCAAGATTTACCTCAATGTTACGCAAAGAATAAATAATTTCCATTCTCCTGGGACTTTTAGAATCTTTAACTTAAGAGTACCATTGTTTTAATTGGTATTTCAAGCCTTTGATTTTAACATGGAACGCCAATTTGAACCCACATCACCATTTGACAAATTTTCCCAAGCCACTTTAACAACTTTTTCAAAGTCTAAGCTATTAGACCATGAGTGGAAAACCCTAAACGGAGTAGGACCAAAGTTGGATTTCTTGCTATGTAATAAAATGGGATTATGACCCGACCATAACTTGTCAAGAATCATTACATGAATGTTCGAGTGAGCTTATAAGACGTCTTTAGAAATCTAGAATCAGTCTGTTTTACTCAACTTAGTTCCAGCTTTATTCATCCACGTAAACATCCTCCCTCCTATGGCGAGGTCAAGAAAACCTACGTCATGGATACATGAGTTAAAAATTGTCGCATCACCACTAGAAAATGAGGAACCATAACATTTTTTCTCGTGTCGAACCTCATTCAAATCACTAAACAAAATTGCATTTTCATTATGATTTTGAATAAAAGAACAAAGGAAAGCCCACAAGTTTATTTTATCCGGTTGATGTTTTGAAACATAAACATTGATGAAATAACAATAAAATTTTATCAACTTCCAATTACCTTTCACAATACTTTGGCTTTTTATTGTTCTCGCATAGAGCTAGCCCCGGGGCTTTTCGCAACATTATTAGCATGCTTGATCCTAATGAAAGATACGTGTCACTAATAACATCATTTTAACAAATGTAAACATACATACAACATGCTTTTCTACTAAGGGCGCGTTTGCTTTGAGGTACTCAGCCTAAAAGATTAGGTTTTGAGTCAAATCCATTGTTTGGTAAGAATAATGGACCCACAAGATTGGCTTTAAAGCTAAATATCTTACCATACTAAATTCTAGTTGAAATAAAAGGATTAGAATAAAAAATTCAGTCATATTTTTGTCTTTTTCTAAAATAGTGGGTCCTCATTTAATTCCACTCACACACTTCTATTTTTAACTTATTTTATAATAATGAATTTCATTATTCTTTTTATATATATTTAAAATACTAATATTATATTATTTATATATTTTCTTTCTCCTACTTTTTTTCTCAAAACTTACACCAAACTCAAACTTAAATTTTAATCCTAATCCAAATCCTTTAACAAAACAAATGGACCCTAAAATAAGGGCATGCTTGGTATAAAGAATTGAGGCTAAAGAAATGGAAATGATTTCATTTCTTGTGTTTGGTACAGTCGAAAAAAGCGGAGATTTAGAATTCCAAAGAATTGCTCTCTTTGTATTTTTATTTCGATTGCAATTGGGTAAGAAACCAACTCCTCCAAAATGAACTCTCCGTGTTTTCTTTTTACTTGTTGGGTCAGTTGGAAAAAAAAGAGTACAAAATATGTTGTCACGTGCAAAACACATACTTGCCACACAAATTGAAAACTTATCTTTTTAGGGGACATTGCAGATCTTCACTTCAACTTTTACCTACTATTTTCAAGCTAATCTTGAACTTTCCACAGTTTGATTGAACTTCATTTGTGATGAAAGTGAGTATATCTCATCCTCTTTGTTACCCATGTTCTTATTTAGATTCTTTTTTTTTGTTTTACCACTATGTAAGTTAACAATAGGTTCTTTCTTTACATTATTTGTAGCAATTTGGTTATCCTTAAGTAGTGATTTTTATATTGTTTTTTACATCTAGATTTTTGTTGAGATTGATGTATAAGATTTGTCTAATATGATGTGAACCTGTTTATGTTCTTTTTTTCTAATTAGTATAAATAAGGTTAAAACTGTGATCTTAGCAATATTAAAGATTTTTACAACCAATGTAGTGGTCTTTCATTGTATTTTGTGGAGTCTTTCTTTGTATGCAAATTGTTCTTAGAAAAATATGGAGTCTTTCTTTGTATTTTGTGGTAGTAGTTTTTTATTTATTTGAAACGATAAGGATAAAATGATGGATACATTTGTGTGTAGGCATGACCGACTCAACAAAAACACCTAAGCAACCTAAACGCCCTATAAGACACAAAAGAACATGGACACCACAAGAAGATGAAAAGTTAATGGAGGCAATGATGGAATTACATGCATCTGGTAAGTATGTTGCTGATAACGGATTTAAACCAGGCTACCCATAGGCGATTCAGGATTTGATGGATGTAAGTCTTCCTAATTCGGGGTTACAGGCTAATCCTCATATTAAATCTAGATTGAATACATTAAAAGGAAACTTTGGCTCTATACACGACATGGTACTTGGCTCAAGCACAAGTGGATTCGGTTGGGAACCTGATAAATGTGTAGTCACTGCCCCAACCGATGTATAGGATGCCTATGTCAAGGTATTTTGAAATGACTTTTTTTACTTATCATGTTTACAATGTATATTACAATATATTAACAAGGATAACTAAATCGTCTTCTAATATCCTTTTCAGACTCACCCAAAAGCTGCTAGTTTGAGAGATAAACCGTTCATTTATTATCACAAGCTTTCAACTATCTTTAGTACAGACCGTTCTACGGGGTCTCAAGCTGTTGATCTTGGCGAATAAGAAGTTGTAAGTGAAATGGAGGAGACTACGCCAACTAATTGTGAAGACATAGATGTCAATATGGGTGTTAATCCGTCTCCAGAAATTGTGAGTGATAAAGGTACCAAGCGCAAAAGAAGCAAAACAGATGAGTTCATTCATATCTATTCTAGCACATCTGATACGTTGAATAACTCCATCAATGCCATTGTGAATGAGATAAACATAAACTTAAGTAAAATGGCTAATGATCAAGAAAGAAAACTTCATTGAGAGATTGATTTGATGAAGAGAGTTTAGAAAGAAATTGATGCTTTGTCGGGGATCATCTTTGAGGAAGCTTTTGAAGCGACCGGTGTTATTGGTAAGTGCCCATTTAAAGCTGAACTTCTTTTCGGGTATGATCAAGGAAAAAAGATCAAGATGGTACAATGGTTGCAAGAAAATCCACATAAGTAATATATTTCTAAAACCCCCTTCTTTTAAGTAAGGCTACTTGGTTTATTAACATGTACTTTTGTATGAAGCCATATCTTCATGGTAATATGGTCTTTCCAAGTAATGTATACATCTTAAGTAATCAAGCTAATGTAGAAGTAAGCTACTTGTCTTTTTGTATGTAATTAATTTTGTGTAATGAAAGTACTTGTCTTTGGCTATTGATCTTGGAGAATCCCCTTTTTATCCATGTTAGCATATCTGGTATTTCTACTTATATAAGAGGCAAGACATGAAATATCTCATGATGACTGGACCAGCTGAGACTGTAATGCTGACTCAAAGGGCAATATGGGAAGAAAAAGCTGACTAGACATTCACAGTATAAAAAATAGGGGATTCACGTCATTTTGCATTTTCCTTAAACATTTGCTACATCCTCGACCGCATTCATTATTCAGTTATACATTTGACTCTGACTTTTCAAAATTCATTCCTAAATTATTATCAAAAAATTCAAATCAAAAGAATCATATCAACAAGATTATCTTGATTAACTATGATAGAATTGAGCAAATCTCTCTAATTTTTCAAACACGAGAAGCATCCATATTGAAATTAACATGGAGAAATGTTTGTGATCACAAGAACACAAGTAACAGTTAATTACTTTTATACAAACCATAGTTTTTTGAATTCGATTTATAGTGGAATTTAATTCAAGAAACATATATATGTCCATGTTTGTTTTGAAATCATAATTAATTTTTGTTTAGCTAATGAAGATTAATTGTGTGACTCATAAAAGATTAACAATTGATGGTTTTGTTTATAGATTAAAAACTAAAATTATTTAAATTCATGCTTTTAAACATGTTATGTATGATGGTTGATTTTGATGTAAAGTTTGAGACGAGTTTTTGAATTAGTTAATGGTTTGTTAGTTCGATGATGTATGTTAAGTGTTTGATAAGATGCTTAAATGAGTGCATGATGGTTGTTTTAGATGCTTTTTTTTGTAAATCTTCATTTTATGCTATATACAATTCGAAAACTATTAGTTTGTGAACGTTCGCATCAGTTTAAAATATTTAGGGTGTATCATAACAACTTATGATTTTTGGTGCATTTCTTCATGTGAGAGATGCATTTGGTGATCAGAGATGGTGGTTACATGAAGCTTCAAAATGTCAAACTGGTACGAAATGTTATGTTAAAATATTACTCGTACTTTTTTGTTTATGTTTTTATCTTACCCATTTGAGATTCACATAAAACAATTGACTCATTCATTAGTGGGTAATGAAGATTGTTCTAAAATAATATCAAAATGAATGCAAATCAGATATGCGTTTAGGAATTTCATAGCATGTTGTCCCTTTCATAAACCCATTTCTCTATAACAGTAGCGGAAAATGGAGGATAAACACCAAAAATTGTTATCAAACTCATCATTAGTACTTTTCATATTTTGCAAGATGTTATCAACATTGAAGTTTTTGTAAGTCATTTAATGATGAACAACATCAACCACACTTATATTTAACTCTTTTTGACATTCTTCAGGCCCGTGATAGGTTTGTATCTTATTTTATAGTACTTGACATTACTTACATGAATCATAAAATTTAACTACGTGGAACATCAAGCATACTTTAGTGCATGTTTTTTACTATACGTATAAATTTTTATTTTCTTTTTGAATGGATACTTAAAAGCATGTTTGATAATCCCCAATTAGAGGTGTAAATATGAAATCAAAGGTGTAACCTCTAAGTAGCATTATTGAATAAATATCTCATGTTTTTCAGGTGATCGATGATCACATGAGGAGTTTGTAACATAAAACCGCGTTTTTCAGTAATCTGTGACAACTTAAACATCAATTATATATCTGCATTCTTTCAATGATGTGGACGTGTTGTAGCGCACGTTTTTTATATAATCTATGTAGACAGAATAGCATGTATAAAGTAAACTGGCCAATGTTTTTTATATAATCTATGTTGCGAAAGACTGAGTTTAACGCCACTATTTTTGTAACAAAATAGCTTTTTAGGTCATGGAACGTTCTATGAAATAGAAAATGTCATTTCTTTTATATTAATTATGGAACCTTTATTGTTGTCCTCTGTTCCTTGACTCTTCTTTTTATTTTTCAACTTTATTTCAGGGAACTCAATACGTCTGCACAAATTTTTGGACGCTCGTTTGCATGACATGTAGTGGAATACTGTTATGATCCCACATCGGCCAAGTATGGGAATGGTTGGTGGTTTATAATGTCTAGGTGTCCCCTCCTCTTACAAGCTAGCTTTTTGAGTGAGTTCTACACACTTGGACTTATGAACCGATACGAGCCTAGTATGGGATAGGTTCTTATTAATTGGTATCAGAGCTAGCCCTAACTTTCGAGGTTCCAACACTCAGAGTGGTGGCCTATGGAGTGGTGGCTTGGACCCAAAAAAAGAAGCATGCCAACCGTGATCAACATAGCCATGACCAATGAGCTCGGAGTGGTGGCCTATGAAGTGGTGGCTTGGACCCAAAGAGGGGTGCCAATCGTGACCAACATAGCCGTGACCAACGAGGACATTGGTTTTTCAAAGGGTGGGGTATTGTTTTGATCCCACGTCGGCCAAGTATGGGATTAGTTGGTGGTTTATAATGTCTAGGTGTCCCCTCCTTTTACACGCTAGCTTTTTTAGTGAGTTCTACACTTGGACTTATGAACCGATACGAGCCTAGTATGAGATAGGTTCGTATCAAATACAGTGAGTTTTTCTCTTTAACTCGGTGGAAGTTCATTTTCTTTATCGTTACTTTGCATATGAATGCTGGATAAAACATGAATGTATGTGTTAAATATTTGTGTGATTTCTCAGTAACACTTAAACAAATGAGTAACTGAGATTTGTTCTGTTCCTAAATAGTTTTTTATGTGAACTATCATTACTGAGTTAGACTATACATGAATGCGAGAATTATTGATATTCGTCCCACTTGCATTGGAAGCAAACAACATTCATATGAAGCATACTTGGTAGGCAACTAGAAGGGCTTTATCGATTAGGCCTAAGGATTATCAGAAACCTAGATATAGTGAAATACAGGAAATGGGTGTAGCTAAAATCCGTATGCTATGTGCATCATAACCAAATCTATGATCTATCTAGATAACTATCCCGAGCATCTGCAAAAAGAGACTGTACAATAAGAAAAACACAACCAACAAACTTATTAAGCTTTATACATTGGCAATGCGTTTAAGGATTTAGAGAAGAGACATTGGTCATTTAGTAAAATTCTTCCCTGTCATGCTATTAGCTGCTAGGCTCCATCTTGTGAAACGAGATTCTTGCAAGCAATTGTTCCACAGGACAGCTCCCTGAGGCCAAAGCAGTGTCCAAACTTTTCGACATTCTCCTTTTAGATTAACCTATAATGTATTTAGAAGGAAATGAAAAGAAACTTTAATGATGAATAAGACTCTAAATCATGTGTTGTGTAATTATAGTATGTAATAGTGGGTATATAGACTTAGGATATCCATGTTTAGGAGGATTGGAACTTATCTTTTTTTTAAATCTGGAACTATAAGAGGATAAGGTAGAACGAGCTTGCGGCGTAGGTACATATATCATATATGCAGTTACATTTGGGATATTTAATTCTTCACTCTGTTATTATCTTTTAAAGTAAAGAAAACTCATTATCCTAATGGTAAGTAGGCCACTTCTCTCATTTTTAAACAGTTTTTCTTGCATTTTTTTAACCGAAGTCATGTAAAGTTTTTGCTACATGTGTACTTTATTTAACATCCTGTGTCTTTCCGAAGCATGTGGCATTGCCTTCAACCCAGTTATAGTCCTATTTAAGGTTGTCTTTTAATACAATCACATCTTCCATAATCGTTATCTGCTTGCAATTGACAAGCATCTCCTTACCATGATGATAGAAAGAGCAAAATATTTTAGCAATGACACAATTTTGTATATCTAACAGCATTGTATATTGGTAGTCTTTAGTGCTCAAGAATCATAGGAATTAGAAATAGCAAATTAGGGAATGTGAGGAGAGATTGAGCATCCATTAAACTCAAAATCTTGTCGGCATTTATTATATAATTAATAGACATGAATACGGATATGTTCATATATGATTTTTAAAGATTGTTGTCTTATTGAATGTTGCAGCCGTGAGTTTACTCACCGTGTTATTTTTTCAATACCAACTACTCATGGGTAAGGCATACGGCTAGAATTGTGCATTACCATTTTATTACAAAAACATGATACAATTTTAACTGTCAATAGTTTGGATGCTCGTGATGTGTATTAAAGTTATCTAGATGACCTCAAGTTGTTCCATTATGATTTGCTTTAAAAACATCAGTAGTTTTGAATTATACGATAACCAATGCCAAAGTAATTATATTCTTTTAGGGATATGTCAGTGAAGTTACTTGCATTCTTATAAACCTTGCATATCATATTACTATGTAATAGTTGTAACTGCAAACATGACATCATCTTTTCTCTCAGTCAGGATTATTCAAAGCACGTGTGCCACATAGTCGCTAACGAGCTTAATTATGATGCAATGAGGATGTGGAATCTTGCAAACCCACCTGGCTCTTTTTCTGAATGCGAGTTATAACCCAGTTTTAAAATAGTTGGCTGCTCAGAACATGATTGATTATTATTCAAAACGCACAAGGCCAAGTGTGATTCAAATCTTTAAGTTCTGCAACCCAAAGTAATATCATTTTGATGAATCATCTTCGCTTTTACCTTCCATAGATAGTTCCAAAGCTTAATAAAGTTGTGTTCTTGGATTATGATATAGTGTCAAGAGTCAAGAGCAAGAAAGGGTTAAAGGTTATTTGTTGCGACAAAGATGGTAACTACACAAACTCCACGACAAACGTCGTTTATAAAGAAGTTTTATTTCGTCTTTGAATTCTTTTAACATGTATTTTTAACCAAACGCTTATTTATCGCTTCAATAATTTTACACTATATGCTTTCCTACTTTTGTTTCATTGTTATGTGTTTTTTTTCGAAGTTAGCCCGCCCATCCGGGCGGGCTACCCACTACAATAATGAAATGAAATAATGTCATATATATTGTACTAGTTTCATAGCCCGCCCGGCGGGCTATGAAACTTTCATTGCTATATTTATTTGTTCTACCCGGCGGGCTATGAAACTAGTACAATATATATGGCATCATTTCATTTCATTATTGTAGTGGGTCATTGCTATATTTATTTGTTCTACCCGGTGGGCTATGAAACTAGTACAATATATATGGCATCATTTCATTTCATTATTGTAGTGGGTCATTGCTATATTTATTTGTTCTACTTATGCATGTGATACTGGGGTGTTTTTGTACATGGGCCTTCTAGCCTTTTCTTTTGGTTAGTTTCGTGTAGTATGTGTGGTTATTTGTGAGCCAGTTTCTTTTGTTGTAAATCACAACTTGTAATACCAATATGGGTTGTAGTCTTGTTTTGGTTCCCGCTTCTTTTAATCGGCTCGATTATGGAAGATGGATGCCTTGTATTTTTGTATGTTCATTTGTTATGCTAATATATGGATGCCTTTCCAAAGAGAAACCGCTAAAGAAGTGTCCGTTGATTTTGGATAATCTTGTAACGACCGAAGTTTAGTAATGTTCAATTTTGTATTTCTATCATTTTCAACAAAAAAAAGTTTGTAAGAACGCCACTTTTCATTTCTATCTCATTAGTTACCAAACCAAAATTTTGATTTCTTAAGTCAATTCTGTGGTGTTACCAAACACTAGAATTTTTATTGAATTTCTCTAATAATTCATTTCTATAAATTGATTTATGCGTTTCATTTCATTTCCTTGAAGTACGAAAGGTAGATATCTACTTCTGTAAGCCAGGTGGTTTGGGGAAGAAGAAGAATCCTTCCTTCATAATGTCACTAAAGACAAGGAAACTGCAGAGGTTGAAGCAAGTTCATACAGAACGCTATGGCCCTATATTTATTGCATCAATTTAAGGATCTCGCTACTATGATACTGTTATCGAAGACTGCAGCAGAAGTTGCGGTAGGTATAATGCAAACCTTCAGGTGAAGTGTTTGAAGTTTGATAATGGTGGAGAGTATAGTAGCTAACCGATTAGGTTTTGTGTCGAGAACGGGATTGTGATGCTGAAAATAGTCCTGGAAACACCTCTACAGTTTAGTGTTGCTGAAAGAATGAGCCGAGAGCACAGGGATTCGTGCAGAGGCTCCAAAGATGTTATGGGCAGATTTAGTTAGTATAGCCTACTTAATCTACCGCATACCTTACATTTTGATAGGGTTACGTATTCCAGAGGAGGAATGGCGAGGAAAAGATACAAGTCTCACACAATTGAAGGTATTTGGTTGTGACTCATTTGTTAAAGTGAAAGATGTTTGCGGAGAAGCCATGAAATGTACATTCATAGGAAGCGGCTCAGATAAAATGAGATACAGTTTTCAGGATACGAAGAGTCACCAGGTTATCCGAAGCAGAGATATTACATTTGTGGACCCGATTTATGGAGCCAAGTCTGCAACAGATTCAAGTAGCGTAACAAAGACAATACAGAAGAGTCAAGTGGTGTTAGTAGACATTCCAGATAACCTTACAGAGAATGATAGCATAGTTACAGAGCATGGGTTGAGTTCAAAAATCACTTAGAGCCCAGGTGGGAGCTCAGATACGAGTGAGGGGTTTGAAAACAGTGGGCGCTTCGAGTATAGTGGAAGATCAGATGAAGAATACTCTGAAGACGGAGCATCCTCCAAGGAGGGAGGCTCCGAGAAATAGAATTGAGTGAGAAATTTATTAAATGCCATTGTCAAGATGAGGATAATGCTCCATGACTTATAGAAAAAGACGAGTCAAGAACATGCCATAAGGAAGATTGGTAGTTGGAGTAGCCCGAACACATTCAATTTGTTTGACAAAGAAATAAGCAAGATTATATTGTTCTTCGGCAATAATACAATACAACATGTGAGCGAGACTAGCCAGAAGATGGTCCCGGTGGCCTCCTAGTCTGAACAAATTCTCAAGAATGAGTTCTTCCTAACGCTTCATATCTTGTCTTAATTCTTTAGTAAGAACTTGATTAGGTGTGAGAATGAAAATTTTGCTTTTAATGGTACGGTTTGACTCGGTACGTTCCAATTGAAGAAATCGACGAATATCGTCGGGAGTAGGAAGATCGGTATGATACGGTCCCTCGGTCTCTTAGAAGAATGCAAGAGATGCAAGATCCCAATCATTTATGAAGACGGCTTGACCATTGTATGGAATTTTGAGAATTTGACCGAATTGTGCAAGTGAGAGAGTGATAAAGTCATGTTGAATCATGAATGAGATTAGAAGATAACCGTACTCATCGGTTTGGACTTTGACTTGACTATAAAAGTCTATAAAGAATCGAGGAATGATTGGCTCATTGATTTTGAAAAGATAATTGAAGCGAATGTTGGTGAACAATCGCTCAATGCCGTTGGATTGGTAATAGAGTTGATCCACGACTCGGCCCTCGTGAATGCAACGGTTTTCGATGGGTTTATAGAATTGAGCAATGACGAGAGAGAAATCGGGTATTTCAGATACTGTAGGGATATATGATTTAGTAAGGGAGGTATCACCAATAATTTCTCGAGGCATGTTTATCACCTAAACAAGACAACAATAAAAGAAAAATTACAAAAGAAATATATAATAACAGAAAATGAAGTATTAAAAACAACATATGTGGAACTAAGATTACTTCAACTCTAAAAGTAAAAACCAAAGAAGTAATCCAAACGTTCCCTAATTTAATTTGACTCAACCTAGAGTGTCGAAGAATATATATTGAATTATATATTTCAACACCTAGTGTAAGCTCGTCAAGTGTTTCGATGCTTAATAAGTAGAGTAGAGATTATTTCGATTTTAGACTAAAATTCTAAGAAATAATCCAAACGCCCCTTTATTAACGAAAGACTTGACCAAGAGCGTCGAAAAATATACATCAAGTAGTATATTTCGACGACTAATATGAGTTCATTACATGTAACTTAACAAAAATAAAATAATGTTTATTTTGACTTAAGACTATAATTTAAGACGATAAACCAAACGCCCCCTTATTTTAGAAGTTTTATTAAAATTATCAAAATATATATGAATTATATATCTTGATGACTAATACACGTTTATTATGTGTTTATATACGTGATAAAATGGAGTGATGGTCATTTCGACTCTAGACCACGATCCTAGGAAATGATCCAAACGCCCCTTTATTTTTGTAAAACTTGACTAATGATGTCTAAAAGTATATATTGAGTCTTGTATGTTTCGATAATCAATACATGATCATTTTAACGTGTTTTTGGCATGAATCAACAATGTACAATTTCTTGTTTCGAAATTATTTTGTTTAAAAAAATTGAAAATGTATATATATTTTTATAAAATTTTCGACCCAAAAGAAATTTTAGTGATTCAACCATATTGAAAATTTCGAATTCCTATTACTACGGGAATCATAATAGTTATTAATTTCCTAATATAAACATAAGAAGATAAAAGGACACAAAATCAATTAAAAAATACCAATTTTTATTAAGTATCAAATTGAATGAAATCGAATAAGAAAAGCATGAAAAATCTTACAATAGATGTTGTTAATCAAGTTGTTGGTGTTTTCCCCTTACGAAATTGGATTGATTTTAGGTTTGGAGGTTGGATTTTGAGGTTTTTGTGTGGGTGTGTTCATCACAGCAACAGCAGGGGAAGAGGGAAAAAATTGGGGTGTTTGGTAATGGATTTTGATGAAGAAATGGGTGTTTGACGAATTTAAGTGGTCGGCCCCCTTATTGATAAGGGGGTCGCCCTCCATTACAAGGTCGGTCCCCTTTGCTCTAAGGGGGTCCGCCTATCTGACGACTAAGTTTTCTTGGTTTTTCAATTTTAACTAGTTTTTATTAGTATACAAAAAATACTAGTAATATTATTTGAGATAATTTAGTTCTCGAGAAAATACGTTGAAGATTTATAAGAAAATTTACTCGACAGATTTAATTTAACTTTTCGTTTGATTAAATGGACTTAAATAATTTCAGATGAAATATTTAAGTTATCGAGATTCTTAGACCGAGAAAAGGTTTAAAGAGGATTGACGAAATTTGGTTGACATTTTAATTGACCTTTTGTCAATAAAAAGAAATACTTTGATTTTTTCGGATGACATAACCAAGTTGTCAAGCTGAGAGAGGATTTTAACAAAGACTAAGTGACGTTTTTAATTAACCTCTCGTTAATTGAATATATTAATTACTTCGGATGAAATAATTAATTATCACGATTTAGAGTGTTTACGTGACGAAAGAGATGATGAATACGTGACGATAATAAAATAGTAAAATGGAGTCAATGCTCGATAAGCAGGTTTCTATAGACGTTGTTCTTTCAAGGTATGTGGTCGAAACAGATGTCATAGTCGAATGGAGTTTGTTTCATCCATAGTGCTTTGTTGTCATGCCTTTTCGCGCTTATATATAGTCGAAAGCTAATCCTACTTCTATGTTAATTATTATCCACTAACTCACTTTCCTTTTTCTACGTGAGTTCACTACTTGTGGACATAGAAGATTTCTATATTATAGAGGTACGTAGAGAATTCTAAATCAACTACGTGATGGCAAATTTCATTATGAACAACTTCTTGTTTTTTACTTAATTCTAGGTAACCAATAAAATGGCATTTCTAGTGACTACACTATTTTTTCAAGCTTAATTTATATTCTATTAACTATAACCCTTTTATGAAAATCGTAGAGGGGTGGGGGGGGGGGGGTAAATACGTTTCCATTTAAAAACCTAAAACGTTTTGTATCAAATTATCCATCAACTTAGATGCAATATGATGAGTGTGAATAATACATCTATATCCACTAGAACATGTCATAGCAATATAAACACAATCATAATGTTAACTTCTATACATGACACAATCATCATCCCAACAATATAAGCAACAATCAACACACATATAGATCTAATGCAAATATAAATGTAAGGCGATACGGTAAATAAAGTTGTAAAGCGAAAAGTAAAAGAAAGTGCAAACCGGACGCGATGATTTATAGTGGTTCGGTCACCAAGCACCTCTTCGCCTTACTCCACTCCCCGAGTACCCAACTCGAGAGTTACTTCACTAATCAACAAGCTCCCTTTAGGCGGAGAAAACCATACACACCAAGCTTACACCGATTTCTGGACTAAGCCAAATGTCGAGTTCTAATCCTAGCTAGAACTAATCTATCACAACTAACCACACCACTTCACAACAATTCACTACTTCACTTCACTACACAACTTCTCTTCACTACACTTCACAACTTCACTACGCTTCACAACTTTTCTATACTTCACTTCACAACTGCTCTACCCTTCACAACTTTTCTATACTTCACTTCACAACTTCTCTTCACTTCACAACTTCACTACACTTCACCTAGACTCTAACAAGATCACCCTGATCTATCTAAACTTTTTACGATCACCATGATCTAACTAAACTTGCTATGATCACCACGATCTAACAACTATACACACCATGATCACCATGATCTAACTATTACACAAGTTTAGAATACACGGACTCTATCTATACATTGTGAATGTAAGACATGTCACGAATGCACTAACTAAACTACATAATTTCGTATCTTAATGATAACGAGAGTTCTTCTCTTGCACTTGGAGAAATAAGCTTGAATCATTTGGAAACAAATGCTTATGATTACATGTTCAAAGGTTTTTAGAATATGTATGAGATGTATAAACTGATTTGGGACAGAAAGAAAAGGGTGCAAAAGGTGAGAAAATCAATGGAGAATAGTCCAGTATTTATAGGCAAATTAGGTTGACTTTTTGTCTGGCCGGTCCCCTTAATTAGGGTGTCGGTCCCCTTAATAATTAAGGGGACCGCCCTTATATTTAAGGGGGCCGCCCAGCCTGGACGCTCCCTTTTTTGTCTTTTCTGTGGGAGGTGTTTTCTGGAATATTTCTAGCCGTTTTTAGGTAGAAAATTTGAATTCAAAATATTTATTTGTATAAAACATTTCTTTTAAATCTAAAAATGTTTTGTAAAAGTTATAGAAATGTTTATGACATCTTTATAAAAAAATGTAAGGTTAAATAATAATTCCTTTGATCATAAAATGCATTAAGCATTTATTTATTCATACCTTTAAGTGATTTACGTCGGGTGCAAACTTCGTTGAAGCAGATTTGAGACGTCAAGAGATGATGTCGTATGAATGCATTGATGATTTGTGATCACGAGTAACTTAAGCACTTTACGTTATGTGTTATAAGTTACATGCTTGTCATCACCAAAACATGAAGAGAATGTATAGATTAAATATCGTAATATTTCTACCAACAATCTCCCCCTTTTTGATGATGACAAAAAAATGCAAACTATAACTCATAGTAAAATGTATAAGTTACTTAATTATACTTCTTCTCCCCCTTTTGTCGAAGCAAAAAGGTGAACTCTTAGGCGAGACTTATACTACACTTTAAACCATTAACCAAAGAGGCGAGCTTGCATCATCCCTAGTGAAGTCTAGCTCCTAACAACCCCGTTTAATCATCCCAAGATATCTACATTGACACTCGAGCATCCCTTAGCTCATTGCACTCCTACGACACTTGCATTCCATTGTATATTGATTCTAGCAGATCCATGGATCAAATTTGTTATAAACTCTTAACCTACATCAAGGGTTAGTTTCGTGCAACAATATATACATATATATATATATATATATATATATATATACTAGCTACGTAACCCGCCCGACGGGCGGGTTCGTGTTGAAAAATTTGTTTTTTTTTGTTACTTTGAGGTTGTGAGTATCCGATCTTTAAGACGAAGTGTTGTATTTTTTAAAACTGTTAGACGGTTTTATTTTATTTGTTGTTATTTTTAAAAACATGGCTTATCATATGTATTGTGGTCGCTAGTTATTATACGTAACCCGCCCGACAGGCGGGTTTGTTTTGAAATTTTTTTGGTTTTTTTGTTACTTTGAGGTTGTGAGTGTGCGTTCTTTAAGACGAAGTGTTGTATTTTTTAAAATTGTTAAACGGTTTTACATTATTTGTTGTTATTTTAAAAAACATGGTTTAGTTTATGTATTGTAATCCCTGGTTATTATGTACGTATCTTTAACATTGTGGTACATATGTATTTAATGTGCATAGTTTATGAAAATAAATGATTTAACAATTCATCAAGTTAATAATTGGATAGTTAGTAAGCTATTTGATAAACAAATGTGTTTTTTTGTTAGTTTAAGTGTGTAACCATTTGATTTTTAAGACAGCGTTATTGTTTTTAAAAAATATGCTTACTTGTAAGAATTTTACTCACGTATATGCTAAATCAGTTAACAAAAGCAACTAATCCTCATGCTCTTTTTACACATTATCATGTGTGGAAGTGAAGGATAGAGTTGTTTTAAGTTTGTCATGCACGTTATGTGGGCATTGATTATGAAGTTATTAAATAAAGTGATTTGTATATTTTCCATCTTAACTATTGTGTTAAAGACCATTTTGTCATTCTTATGAGTTTGCTGCCTTCTTGTACCTTTTAATAACATTTCATTGAATTATATCTATTGAATTATTGGCCTAACAGTCATGGCAATTGCGACACAATAGATATGGTTTCCTCTTAGCCACCTCAAGTCAGGCTTGGTATATATGTATGTCTTATTTGTTTACCAAGATCACTTCATATATAACCTGGAGGGAGGATCCAAGTTTCATCATATACATTCAAAAGGAAGTAGTAAAGAATGAATGTCATTTTACTTGCAACAGAAAAGAGTTGTCCCTCATCGCTCACAAATTGAGAAGATTTAAAATCGGTTTCCATCCCATAATCCAAGGTCTATTATCAGATGGGAGCATGAAATTAAGCTTGAACATTTGTTTTGACAAGTTTATACCTTCACGGAAACCGACAAGCTTTGCCACAATTTCTGCGCTTTCTTGAACATGTGCATCGTAGGGATTGGTCCACAGTTTGTTTATAAATTGAATCCTACGTTGGTTTCCCTCGAGAGGAATGTCCCATTTCATATATAACAATTCTCTCTATTCTATTGTCAAACGTGTTGTTAGTCTCTTTGCTAGAAACTTCCTTTCACGCTTCAGTGATCAAAGGCTACACAGAAAACAGATGTAATATTAACATTAGTTTTGGTTTCAAGCTTCACTTTTTTTGATAACTTTTATGAACAATTATTGCATTGATCATAGATACTTGTTTAAACATAGAGAACAAGTTAAATAAGGAAAAAATTGCTGCAAGTGGACTGGGTTACATTATAATTCGGAAACATCCTTAATCATTTGACTGAAGTATTTAGAGAGATGTGTTATAAGTAAGAAAGTTAGTTGATAAAAACTTGTCCGGTCTGGTATGTTTAACTCATACTAATAAAATATCTTATCACCTAACAGGCCCACATCTTACCACCTAATCATTGAATAAAGTAACTTAGGAGATTCTATGATTTATTCTTTTAACACATTCCCGTTTTTAGTCAATTTTTTTGAAGTGATACATCAGATAGAGAACATAACCCCCACTATAACACTTTGGGTAACCATACAGATCTTGTTATAATAACAGGCTATCATAGTAATGGAATTCCTCAAGTGTAAAACTGAACTTACTTGTGATGTAGAAGCACACCAGTTACTCCATCTTCACCCCTATTAATGGGAGAAAACAACTTAAAAAAGCACCTAATTATGTGGGCAAGCTTACAAACGTATAAGTTAATCAAACTCACATGAAAGGCTCATTAACAAGGTCTCCTGTAAAATGGGATGTTCATCCAATCCAATTCTGCATTATACAGGTACATCATCTAGATACCTTAAGATTCTATACTGAATCCTCTATTTACTAAAATATAGAAGCAGAACCAAACATACCGCCCACGTGAAAAGAAGGCTGACTTGTGCCCTTTCCTTCCCAGTATTCACCAACTAAGAAAAATGAATCAGAGATCTTATAAGATCACTCTTATGTATAGAATTACGATATATTAATAGACGTGGCAAACTGGGTCAAATGGGTCAGGGTCAAAATGCTTAATTCTAGTGTGGTCTAGATATAAGTCAAGTAATAATCTTTTTTCATCCTGCAACTCAAGCTTCTTAACAATTCTTGGTTCCATAATAAACAAAAGTATATCTAATTATGATTGATTTATACATAGCTTTTAACTTACATATATTCCATTCAGGGAAAACTGAGCAGAAATGTTGGAAAAAACTCCTGGCTCGTGAAGGTAAGCTAACTTGGTCATGTCATCAACCAAGAAGGGGGTGCTTCCGCGTCTTTTGAGTATATTTTGGATATATTAGCAATCATATAAAACATAGAAGGTAGAAAAATGGAGAGGTCAAAACGGCTCATTTGGGTTGTAGGTCAATCTGGGTTAGGTTCAATTACTTGGAACACTTGATGTATAAGGTATTACGACAAAGTTTACCTCACCGCCAACACAGTAAATGAAACGTCGTGTAGAGTTTTTGTAAATTAAATAATCTCCAACCCACAATCCAATTCTGACTCTTTCATTAACTTCGGAGATAATTTGAAATGATTATTTAATACCGTCCTCGTCTATCGCTTAACGGTTAATTATAGTCATGTATCCCATTCACAATATGATCAATAAAACTAAAACCACGGTGTATATGTACATCATAATACACATACACAAAATAATCTAGAAACAACAAACCTCGTTATAGCTAGCATAAAAAATCATAACAAACACCACCTCTGATGTAACTACTAAATTGGTATTTTAGTATGGTAAATTGAATATGGTTTTGGATCATTATCTAAAAATATGTGTTTTGCACATGTGTGTGTCCAGTGTCTATGAAGAATTGTGTGAATAAAAAACATTAGATTAGAACGCTGGAAAGGCCCCATATATCCATTTATGATTCAAAGAGAAATCATAAAAAGAAGTAAAAAATATATGAGGAACAAATGAAACAACAAGTGAAGAGAAGTACCTTTATCAGATTTGATCAATCTAGGGGCTAAAACTAACTAACTGAATAATAAAGCAATGATCAAAGTGACCACAATTAACTCTATTTGATCACTCGCTTAACCTCTATAATGTCTGCGTGCAAGAATGTATTGTGTTTGGAGACAACTGGATACTGGCAAATGAAGATATTGAAGTGGATGTCAGTCAAGTAGCGTAAAACGCAGAATGGCATAACCGATCTCATCCGTTTATGCCATGAGTGACGCATAATGTTAGCTTGAATAGCATACTGTTGTTTATCTTTGTTTGCTTCAAACCATCACAGCAATATCCAATTAAATTGGCAACCCTTTTATGCCTTAATTTCCAACTCCCTATGCTTCATCCTTGTAAAATGAAAAAATAATTTTCATTTTTAATAGGTAACAAATGAAATTCACTAATTCTTACATGAAAAAGAATTGTTAAACTACCAAACCATCATGGTTACTTTTCTTTATAAGTAAAAAATGTCAAGCATAAGGGGTTTCTAACTTATTACCAAATTGTTTGCGTGTTCTTATGGGTAGACTCTGTGATGTGTGACCAGCAGCCACCATATCCTCATGCAAACAACTTACGTCTAACAGATGGCTGCAAATATGTGTCGTTAAAACTAAATGTAAAAGACATCTATTTATACAAAATTACATTTTGAAATGATGAAAAAACTCTAAACAATGCCGGTGAAATTTTGAGTATCATTTTATCAATGTTGATGAAAATTTTCTGTTAAGGTTAAAATTTGAAGTAAAAAGGGACCCTTTTTCTTAGATGGGGTCAAACACAATGCTTCATTTAAGTTGTTGAGCTTGAAATTCTATAACTATGAAATGATATGATACCTCTAAGAATTCTCCTTCCAGCTCTATCAGGAACTTCTGTATCTGCAACATAGAAATGTGTAATCAGTTTATAATTGTTTTAGGCGCATCTTATTTAATCCACATTTATCTCGTACCAAGGAAATGTGACCCATCATCAGTGAGGAATTATAATGCAAAAAAGATATGGACAACAGGTTTATCCAAAGTTCCAAACCATGAATTAACTGATAATCTTGCTACATGTTACCACTACATCACAAGATGACAAGAAGAAGACTACGGACATAAACCTTTAAGCTTTAGTGTCACCATAACAGAATGAAAAATAAGTGAATATGTACATAATAATGTCTTTCTTACTAAGATGGAAACGTTTTGGTAAGAAAACCAGTTTGCTGCCTTATTCAATATAAACCAAATCAATGAAAGTTACCTTCATAGCCTCGTCAACTTGAAAACCGATCAATAACAAAGCCTGCAAATAGAAATTTACACATTCCTCATTCTACTTTATCCAAATATAACATGCAACATTAAACCACATTTTTTGCTGATTAACATTAGTGAATTCAGATGTAGTTTAACAATAATCAAAATCACAAGTGGGATTTAAAAAAAATACTACTCTGATCATAATTGGTAAAGAACTAACCACAACTTACTGGTGGGCCGAATGAAGAATCATCAGGATTTAAAGGAACAAACTTTGAATCTTCTTCCAACATCTCAGAAGGAGCTTCTAAACAACATATCAAAATCAATTGTGAGTATCCAAATATATTATCATCAAGTTGGATAATTATAAACTTTTTGGGCATTACACCGGTAAAGCATTTCATCTTTCTCACACCGCTGGTTCCATCTTGAGTGACCAAAGTTCTAGTCTGGAGACGACAATTTGTCATGGCGACCAAGTCCTCACCAACAGCAGCTCTCGATCCATACCGTAGCAGTAAGCCAACATTTTCGATATCTGATCCAGTAGTTCAAACCCTTTTACCACAATATGAACACCTGATTAGATGTATATTAACATATTGCATTTTCAACCTTTAAGCAACTATTTAACGCTTTTTGTAGCCCTATTTTAAGCAATATCAAGATTGACTTACCTATAAACTCAAAAGGAAAAAGCTCCACATCCTATCAAAGCTCCTAAATCCAGATTTGTCGATTAAATAAAATATCCGGTTTAAAAAAGGTTGATGAACACTTACATCAGCAGTTCCTGCTAACAAAAGAAATTTGTATCCTTACACATTGGCCATCCTAGACGAAAACAGTCAGCTGACCTACAATGTTATACAAAGCGAAATTAATATAGAATAGTTTATCGATAAATGATACATGAACATAGAGTACAATACCATAAGTATCTATTTAGGTCATCATAGTTTCTCCACTGAGAATGTTTTGACCACCCTCCTTTGCTTTTTATAGCTTCATGTACATGAAAATAATGGAAATACAGGCATTCAAATCATAACGAATAATGCTACTGCCTTTGATTCTATGTATAAGAGTTTTCTGAATCTTATGATTGCTTTTGTTTTATACGAAAACACAGAAAACAGATATCTATTATGCATGGATTAAACACAACCCTGACCATCAAATTTTGCGATCAAAAAGTTGGAGGAGCCCGATGGGTAAGTTTGTTTCGGGAGACAAAAAGATGGGCGGAGATTGGAACATGTTCTTTTCCACAAACACAAACTTGATCTTATTATCGAGCTGCACTATCTGAAAACAACACTAAAGTTCATATTTTAAAAAGAACCTAATAGATGCGGAAGTTTCTGCCTTGAATGGTTATAACTTGAAATGATTTTAGAATTGTACCTCATTCTTTAGTGAGATCTGGATTTGAGAAGTAGGCAAGTGATTCTTCGTAGCAAATAAAAATTTCTTAGTGTGGCCCTTGTCCTGATATTAAAATTAAAAATGAGTTCATAAATTTTCAACATAATGCTAAATTTAAGCATTCCAACATACTAAAAAGAAAATGGAAAAAAAGTGTGATACTTGAAAGTCCCATGTATGCAAACATTTACATGCAACCCGCTACCTTGCATTAGGTCATCATATCTAAATAAATAACCAGCTCACATATTTCAACAGCGAAAACCGGCCATACCTTGTGATAATTTGACGAAGGCGCGGAAGGGTGAAGCCAGAAGGGCAAAACAGTGGACAACTTAGTCGCTGACGTGACTGTTGCGGCTTCTTTTTCATAATTGGAGTTGCATTCTTCACAGCAACTCATAACCACCATATGACCATCACTTTATTGGTTGCAAAAAAAGTAACTATGTATCTGATTGTTGACAATAATTATGTATTCATATGTGTAGTTAATCCCCTGAATTACTAAACACTAATAACATAATAAAATTTGTACTCTATAAAGGTTATAAGAACATGATTAAACTTATGTCATTATTTTATTCGTTGCAAAATGGCTCACTTCTTAACATGCTTTTAGTCCTCAAAAATAAAATTTACTTATGCATAAATCGTTAAAAAAATAATGTGTCCATAACTTGTGTTTGCATTGAGACTTAAGCTAAGGCCACCAGAAGGAACAAAAACAGCTTGAAGACTCCATTGAACCTCAAGTGATTCATGCATATATAATAACTAAAAACGGTTATTCAAAAGAAGATTATCTCCTCAATGCTATCGTCATCAATCTCGGTATTAAGGGAGAGCATGAAATCATCAAATAAATTTTCTAATTCATCCACATACAATGCCTCTGAAAATTAGCCAAGAAAACTATTGTCAAAAAAAGAGATACATGCACAGAAAGATTCTCACAAGCTTAAGATATTAGGGATTTAGATTATAAATGAGCTCCATACCTTCCATGACAAACATTTATATCAGTGTTTGTCGAATTCGGCCAAAGATCCAGTTCAATACCTCTTACGCCTTTCTGCAAGGCCTTTATAATAGGCCTAACACGGCTATCATTCGTAAACTGGTTACCAGTCAAGTAAGTATTGTGGCTGGTATATATAAAATAATGAGAAAGCGAAGCCTTCATGTCATCAAGAACCACCTGAACGAAACAAATAAATAATTGGAAGTTACTAAAGTTATTAAAAGGGAAAAATAACTTTATTTACAAAACGATCAAGCTTTAACAGATATAATTAAAGAATATTAGTATTACACTAAGAGGATGATTAAGATCACTAAAGAGAAAAAGCATCTGATCAAGGCCTTTGTGTTGTAGAAGATTATGATACTCTATTATTTCACTAAAAACCTGCATATGAAAAACAATGGAGTTATACATATATAACCAAAATGAATCACACATACAAATATGAACAACACATTGCATTAATAAACTATATTGATACAAAAAGTGGACGTACCTTTATTGTAAAAGGCAATTTAAAGACAACCGTAAGGAGACATACCAAGGGCCAAAGCATGTTTTATTTATGATGTCAAAAAATTGTCTAAAAACCTATGCATGATTTTAATATATATTTCTGGTAGTGGGGTGGGGAAAACATTAGAGGTATGATACACCTCAAATCAAATATGAGAGTTGACTCCATATGGTAGACGGGCTCTATCTTACCTTTTTTATTTGAGTAAGGTAAACCCAGTAAGCACAGACCAAAGTTTCCAGTTCATCAAAGGTGGATCTTTGATCTGCAAGAAAACATTAACAGAGTACAAAAGTTAATTGTTGTAAATTGTCATATAATGTCAACAAATTTAAGAAATTAAAAACGATAATGTGGGTTACTCTCTAGTCTCCAACCCTCTACAAAAGTAACAGGAAGATTTACATGCAAAACCAATGGAGATAAATTTGATTAAATATGGACAGTAATATTTCTCTGATGTAATAAAACTCTATCATATTAATAGAATGATAAGAGTTCTGTAGATTCAGGTCAAAATAAAAGACAAAAAGGATGTGTCATGTTAATCCATTATATCTAGGCAAATTAAAAAGAACTGCAAGTAGATAATCAAAGAGATAACATGGAATATAGAACAAAAAACGTATACCTCTCATGGCAAAAGCTTCTTTACTTCTTTTCATGCAAACCTGAGTACATAACTTTTAAGAAGAGATACCTTTTTTTACAAAACTAAGAATAAAGTATAGAAAATAAACATGTCTATATCATATCCGACGCTATTATATTGAATGCAAAGTCACAAAGAGTTCAATTTGTCCCAAAATAGTTCTTACTTGGATGAACAGAATAACACGACATCTTCCAAAAAAACACGACATCTTCCAAGTGAATCCAAAAAGTAAAGAAGATGGTTTTGGGTTCGTATGTGTTAAAAAATCACGTATATGGATTTGGATATATATTTTTGGAGTAAATCTTGATATATTTTAAAAAATCTAAACAGATAACACTCTCCTTTTTTTACTACATATTAATTTTGTTTTTTATTTAAAAACACAAATTGGATGATAGATTAGTTGGATAACCATATTACATCTAAACTATAGGTCATGAGTTCAAACCTTGGCAAAGGCATATTTTTTTAAATATCCAAAAATTAATGAAAAAATTATATCCATGTCGGCATTGAGGTGGCATCAAGTCAGTAAATCATATATATACACTCACAATTAGCCCCATATATATGTAAATTCGAAATTTAATGCTTAAAAAATTATAAATCCGAAAATTATTTAAAATTATTATGTTGTGTGTGTCATGTCATCGTTGTTTGCGCCATGTCATCATTGAGGTGGCGTTGAGTCACTATTTCATATTAATCCAGTCATAGTTAGCCCCATATATAAGTTATAGATATATATATAATAAAAATATATAATATATATATATATATATATATATATATATATATATATATATATAAATAAACTCTTAAATAAATTAAATAAATAAACTCTTAAATAAATTAAATTAAATTAATAAACTCTTAAATAAATTCATTTAATTTCAATCTCAAGAGTGTTACAATATTACGTTAAGTTGGATCATAACTCATAGGATCACGATAATAATACTCGCGAAAAATATTTTGACGACTAACATATTTGTCGCTCCAACCGGATGCAGCATCGATTTTATATGTATTCCACCTTGGATGTGTTTCCGGTAAAGGAAAACCTTCCCGTAAATCAACTCTAATATAATGATTACCATTTACGTGGGCAATCACAATGATCTCATGTGAGTCTGATTGCGTTGGACTGGACCAAAAAGGAAAACTCGTAGCGCAACCTCTATCGTTGGATAGACTTACAACAACTTTTTTATACTTTGAAGCAATTACCAATCTTGTGTCTGGCATTACCATCCATAGTCCAACAATGTTCACGGTATTATAGATGTTGTTATAATCTTTAGTTCCAAACATCCACCTGTATTCGTGTTGGCGAGACTCTAACTCCTGCACCAAATCCTGCCGAATTCTAGGCCAATAATCTTCAGGGAGACCAAAACCGAGAACGACGGATCTAAACCCACAATTTCCATCTAGTTTGACATTTTGTATACTTGAGCTCGAGATATACGGATGGAAAATTGTCAGAATTTATCTACAGAGTTTTTCTGTCTCTCTTAGTTGGTGAGGCATTGGGCTCACAAATGAGCTATGTCTTGGCGGTTCTTCATTTAGGTCTGGGATTGAGTTATGCGTCTGACCTCTTTGAGACTTTGAAAACGAACTATGTCTTCTAGGTTGCATATTCGGATCTATCTCGAAAAAATTGCATGAAGAACTACGCTTCTTTTCTTGTTGTTTGTTGTTCGTGTAACAACTTTCTCTTTCCGGCTCGACATTCAAATCAATCCCAAAAACCCTCCCTGACCGACTACTCTTAGGAGGAACATGTTTTCTTTGTTGTTGTTGTTGTTTTTTTAAACTTGGTCTTCCACGGGTGTTTTGCTTCACCGGGGGCGGATTAATGGTCGTTTTGCTTGGATTAAATATGTCAACCAACTTTCTTAAGATGCTTCTCTTTCCAGCATGTTAAAGGGTTCTTTGACATGGTTTAATTCAGTATCACAACAAAAAGAGTCACTTTGCAAAGACGTCACCGGTGAAATATCTAGTGTTCTCCAGAATATATCTATTGAATCCATAGGAATACACTCACCTTGATCCTTTAGCGTTGATAGAATTTCATTTGGTGGCACATTCTTCCACGTCAAATCTTCTACCAACCGAAATTCATCATCAGACAACCGCCTTGCATATACATGAGCCTCTAGATGCTCTGTAGGGCGGTGGTTATGCTGATCGCATACCACTCTTATCGTCCAATAATGATGTTCAAATGAATATTTCCCTACCAACTTGAACGGACAACCTGTCTTTTTGGAACTATTATTTTTTACTTGATCCGGATCCGTCAGGTTCACCACTACGGTCACAAACAAGACGCACTTTAATTATGAAACCATTTTTGCATTTCTTTGATCTTTGTGTGACAATGACATAACCAAGGGAGTATGCGGTATTTTTCACCCAATTCTTCATATCTTCACGTGATCCAAAAACCTACAATTGATTTTTTCTTGTTAATAGACGACGTGACCAATATTAATTTCATAAATAGAAGTTATTGTACCTCGATCATCGGTAAAAAAATGGTGATGTCCATGTGGAATTTTCGAGCTTCACAGTTCCGTAACAAAATTGAACCGTCAAAGATGACATCCTTCTAACCCTACAAAAAAAATCTATCTTATATAATAAACAAAAACAGAGACACCACACTGCGGAAAAAAAGCTCTATGGTAATTTGTAAACACATTATAACAACAAAATATATATAATACTAACTATAATTTATTTATTTATTATTAGATATTTATAATCAATTGATAAAAAAAAATATATAAATCTTTCGGACCCAAGATGTTACTAATGCAGCCCAAGCCCAAATAGTACACCAAAATTGACACTATATAAAACTTCTTAAACCTTGAACCCTAAATGAAATTAACACAATCGCCTCTTACTTTTCACACACCGACACACAACACATACAAGCCTAATCTGCTAAACCCGTTTATAGCACAATCAAAAAAAACAAAAATACAAATCACGGGTATATTCTTTCTTCTTTACTTTCGTCCTTGTTCTAAATCGAAACAAAAAGATATATTTGAACACATATAGTTCTTGTTTTTTTAAATTCGTAATGAAAAGAAGTTCACAGGCTTCAAAACAAAGATCAAGATGTGAATTGTATGTTCAAGTAATAAGATCTTTTAAAAGACTTATGATAAATCTTGAACAAAAACTGAGATCGTTTTTAGATTTCGTGTGATGATTATGAGGAGTTGAGGACCGATGGGATGTGTTGATTTGTTTTGAAAAAAATAAAAATCAGTACCAAAACCCAATTTTTTCGATCTATGAAATTCAAATGGGTTTTGGTACTGATTTTGATTTTTTTTCATGTTTGGTTATATCGAAAATTGGAGTAGGTTTGTTTTCAGCGGGTCAGAGTTTACTATTGTTGGTATAGGATGGTTGGTTTTCGATTCTACTTTTGGTTTATGGTTGTGTCAGCGGTCATGGTTTTTTACTAATGCCTGGGTATTTGTTGTATTTAGTGTGTTGTGGTAAATTTTGGTAGATTATGGTGGCGCTGCTTTAGAAGGGGTTATGATTAAGTATGTTTTGGCTATATTTGCTGTTGTTTTATTGATTGGAACAAATTAAAAAAAGAAGATGAATTTTTTAGATTATCTAGACTCATGATTGTCATGGCAAAATCGAATGAAGTTAAAGCATCAAAATTTCTGTTTGACATTATATTTCACATAAAAAGAATCCAATAAAATCACAGCCAGAACTTAAAGAGATTGACATTGAAGCTTTAATTCATACTTGAAAAAAGCTAAAAAATTCTGAAATTTCCACTAAACTTAATATATTTATTTTAAAATTCATAATTTGTCATTGACATTATATTCGTATAAAATAAAAACTTTTAAAAATTACTAATTATTCAGGACATTATATTTAAAGTAAATAAAATACATTGTAGACACATGGTTACGTTTTAATGCAATACAAAGATGTGTTTAACATTTAGCCAAATCCCCACCGATATAATCTTGCGAGCATTATGAAATCTCGCCTCTTCTAACATATTAGCCAAACCCGATATATGTTACAGAGTATACAAAATCACGGTGCCATTCACCTCAAGTTGTATCCTATAAACTTCTTTAAGTTTTATTAAGTTTTACAGTGTTTGTAATATATGTTTGATATTTGATTGGTTGAGTAGCAAATTTAACTGATATATAAACACTGAAACTAGATAAAAGTTAGATCTATAAACTCAAATCGATAATTTAATATGATTCATCATTGTTCCATGTCTCATGTTTAATGTAAAAGAAAAGAAAATAATTTAATAGTACATTACATGGGAGATTTTCCTAACAAGACCACGGAAGAAATGAAACATCCAATTGTTCAATAAACCTTGGGCTGAATCTTTTGACTGTACCAACTACAACTTTATTACCTTACACAAATTAATTTGAGAAAAAAAATGTAGACATTGGACAAGACTGAGTTGACATTAGAGACAAGACTGAAAAAAACAACTTTTTCTGATTCTCAGCTTTTGAAAAACGTGCCCAAATTGTGCTGGTGTGTAAACCACACAACCCAAAATAAATTAGGAGATTGGTTGAATTATTTCAAGGTGTTTACTGTTTTTGTGTGATTTTTGTATAGTTTTCCAGAGCTTTGAACAATAGAAATTCAAAAAAAAAATCATAAATCAAAAAAAAAAATCATAAATCAAACAAAATCGCAGTGGGATTGTCACCATTGTGGAGTGTGGTTAATTTGGTGGTTTAGTTTACTAGTTTATTGCTTGTGGTCATCTAGCGGGGCTCAAAATACGATCTTTGTGAAAAGTATTTAAATCTAAAATGGAAGTAGGATGTTCATAACTTCCATTTATTTTATAAATGATATAGACGTTATTGGAGCAATTTCACTTCTAACTTGTGCATTATGTAGAATATATTTAGTGTTTGGTGATTAAATTAGTGCTGTAACAACTTGTTTTAAAATGGGTGAATTGGACACACAAGAGTAGGGGTGAGCATACCGGACCGGAAGACCGGATCGAACGGGACCGACCGGACCGAAGGTATTTCGGTCCGGTCCGCGGTCTGGTATTTTGGACCAATTCGGTCCTCGGTCCGGTTCAGTCCGACTAAAAACCCGATAATAATGCCGTGTAGGACCGACCCGGACTGAAGACCGACCCGGACCAGACCGTACCATTTCGGTCCGGTCCGCGGTCCGGCAATATGAACCATTTCGGTCCTCGGTCCGGTCCGGTCTTAGCCGGTCTGGTCTTAGCCGGTCCGGTCCTGACTTGTGCATTTCGTAGAAATTGTTTAATTATTGATTAAATGTGTTGTTTCTATCTTAATGAAAACCGGATTCGGGTTTATTATTTTAAAATCGCAATGGAGCGGTTAGGATCGGATTTATTATTTTAAAATGTATATGGAGCGGGTCGGATCCAATTTTATTATTTAAAAATGCAACCGGAGTTCCTGCCGATTGTATATATTTATAATGTTAAGAGCTTTGTAGCTAAATGGTCACTGATCATCTTAGTTGGTGACTAACATTTTAGTGTAACAACTCGTCATAAATGACCAGAGTTAGATCAGTTTGAGTGTGAAGTAGTAGGTTATTAATAATCACTACAGTTCTGTTTCATGTTGATTTCAATGTTCACCAGAGATCTTTATTGCTTGGAGCCTGGAGATTAGCCACATGTTTTAACGGCCCGTTTGGTACCCGGTTTTTAATGTGTTTAGACTCAAAGATTATTGTAAACGATTATTTGGTATGTGTCTCACAAAGATTTTGACTCCAAAATTCCACCAAGGTAGTGGATTGTCCATAAAGATTTTTAAAACTTCAAATGAAAATACCCAAACCCATCTACAAACCAAACGGCTATGAGTTTAAAAGATTCGTTGAGTTTTTTTCATGAGTGAGTGACAATGCTCACGGGCTAGCTTCCAAAACACCAACCTAACTCACGGGCTAGCTTCCATGCGGTTCATCATCGTTGTGTTTGAAGAAGTGATTTTCTTATTTCTTGGTTAAATCTTTTCAAGACATCACCAAAGAAGTAAGACTTGGTTGGGTTGATACATGATGATTATGGTGTAAAAAGGGTTATTGCAAGAATTTTAGTAGTTAAAAAGTTTATTGTGGTTGTAGGAATTAAGAAGAAAGTGTTGGGTAATTTTGTGTAAAATCTATTATTCTTTAATGGTAAAGAGTTTACTAATTTGTAATGTTGCTAAACAATGTCACAAAGCTAAGACTCAATAACTTTCCATCCAATCAACGAACTTCACCCCGATTAATCGTCATTCCGCGCTACAAGATCACAACTGTCACACCCCCATACGGGGCTAGACAGAATACTGTCCGGGGGGTTTGGGGGGTGACGTCATATATACATCACACAAAAGTACAAGATATGGACCCTTCGGGCAGTTTTAAAAATAAACATCGTTTGCTTTGTTAACAAAAATTTAGTTCATTACAATATTTAAAATGATTTTAAAAGTCAAGTGCTGAGCGTAATTAAGTTTTGAATCGACAACGTTGTTTAAAAACAGTAGATAACTAATTCTTGAAAAACCGGGCCATACAAGGAGACACCATATAGCAATCAAAGACATCCACAACTAAGCACCTGAAAAACATGCTTAAAACGGTCAACATAAAGTTGGTGAATTCATAGGTTTAAGTAAAATATTTACGAGGACTAAAAGGGAATTGTAATTTCGTCATTATTCCCAGTATTCAGAAAAGTATTTTGGTAACTGAAATAGTTCAATTAAAAGTAGTATGAATCTCACGTTTCCGTAGTGTGTGTGGACTATTGTAACACATTCGATATCACCAAAAATGTTTTCGATATTCCCTAAGATCAATAAACCGAAGCCTTAACAAGTTATGTAAATTCTAGTCTTTTAGATTAGTTCATAAATCGTTGTTTTGCCAAAACACCAAGTACTACCTCAATTAATTGCACCATGGCATGTACCTCATCCAAAATTCGGGTGGGGTGTAACCCAAATAGAAATCTATTCACAGCATTGTTTGCTTACATGAAAGTAATATAACAGTTCATGATAGTTGTGTTACTAATTGTGACTATCTAGAGAAACTTATGTCAATATGTAAAATGTTTAAGGTACTTGCATTCATAGTATAAAAGCAACAAAACGTTTATCATCAAGAGTATAAAGCATTCCATATCCGTAGTAAAAGAACTAAATATTCGTTTAAAAGTTTTAATACTACATGTATTCATAGTAAAAGAGTGTGAAATCAATCATGTAAAAGGATGTTTTGTAACCGTAGCATATAAATAAGTTTGAAATTGTTAGAGTAAACAAGTTTGTAACGAGCATGTTCTCACCCCAAAAGTTATAAGGTTAATATAAAACAAGTAAAACATGGGGCTATGAACTCACCTTAAGCAAATGATGAGATAGTAAATCACGAGGAGAACAAGTAACTGAAACGACTCTAACGCGACCTAATTTAAGCGCACTTAGAACGAGAAATACTAACGGAAAGATTTACCAAAGAACTAGAAATCTTATGTGTTCTGTGTGTAGTTTATTTTAAAAAAACGTTGTTCTTTACGAACTCATTATTAGGTTTATATACACGTTACGCCATTCTTACGAAAAGTTGCCATTTTCGGAAAGTTACTATTTTAGAAAACTTTCTATTTTCAGAAAGTTCTAAGTTTCAGGATGTTAATACCGTCCCATATATTTTTCAAGTCCATAATTCCATAAACACACTAACGAAACCTAAACGCCTACTTTTCATTTCTATTTCGCTAATTCGTACTAACTTACTATTTTTAGTAACGTTCAACGGCTTCGCTTTATCATTTTTAGAAAACTCCTAACCCTTCGTAATAAGATCAAATCACTACATTAATATTTTCTAAGGCTTTCGAAACCTAAACGGACCTAACCCGTTTGAAAACGTTTTAATATATAAACTTATATGTTCGAAAATAACTCCGCGAAAACTAGGTCTATGTCACTCATAAAGCACTTTTAACACAACTTTCGCGACTTTGAAAGGGACACGTAATTTTAGGCCGTGTTTGTGTTTTACACTTTTGCCGAAACGGACTCGAAAGGGGTCAAAATGGTCATTTTCGTTCCTGATCTGATCGTATTAAAATCGTTTTGCCGAAAAATGTTTCAAGTTTCATTTGAGCATAACTCGGTCGTTTTAAGTCCGATTTTAGTGTTTGATATATGAGAAACTATCTATACGAAATGAGCTATCCAAAAACTACCTTCTTGACTAATGAAAACATTTTTAAGTCGCCCAAAACCCTAAAACAAATTCGGATCAGCAACCTTATTTTTCGTAAACGCTTCTAAAAATCCATCCAAACTTCACATAGCGTTAATCTAACCTAATCTCCATTCACTACTAATTCACCCATCAAACCATCATTATAACTAATCTAATCTCATCACCATCTTTGTTGCAACACACATGGTCACTCATACTCACAATCAAAACAATATGTAAATCAAAGAACCATAAAAATATAACTAGTTCATGTGTCATCTTGTTTATTTTTAAAAGATTTGCACAAAAACAATAGGATTTAAACCATACACCAAGATCTTGCAAAACCCCCAAATTTATTTTGAAACCCTAATTTCTTAAATCTTGATTAAACCTTGAAAACCTTGATCGAACACTTGGAACACCCTCAGATAACCTTGAATAATAGCTAGGAACACTAGATCTTGAAGAGAAATCAAAGATATGGAAACCCTATTAAGGGTGTGTTTGTGCCGTGGGTGAGGGGAAGGAAAAAGGAAGAAAGAAAATTTCTTGGTGGCTTGCAAAGAATGAGAACCCTAATGTGTATAGTATGGTATTTATAGGAGGATCCCAAGTACTAGAGTTTTATATTGGTTGACAAGTTAACAGACACACACTTAACCATGTGTGTGTGTGGTTCGGTTATGGTACAAAAAGAAAGGAAGGAAAGAAAATTGCAAGAGTTTAGCTAGTGTGTGTAAAATTTATGAGAAATGAAATATAGATGGTATTTATAGTGGAGTAAGAACTTGGATCCAAAGGAGAGAGGAGTGGAGCCAAAATAAACTTGGAGCCAAAGGGTAAGTCAAGCCAAGGGAGGGGGAGGAGACCATGAGCTAAAGTGAAAACATTCCCTTAGAATGAATTTAGTGTGTGCATGAGTGTAAATTTAATAGGGGTAGGGATATTTACGAAATTTTGGACCTCTAATTCCGAGACATACGATAACTAGATTTTACGTGAAAAGATTACGGCTTTCCGAGGTTCTGTTTGATCAAAAACGCGAAAAACGCAAATTATACGCGAAAACGTAGAAATTGTAAACAGAAGTGTACGTGACCTATGTAACACTTTGAAATGATAAAATAATGCATATAACAAATATACTAATCTTAGTCCAAAGCCATAACGCGTCCGATGACGTTTTTTAGTTTTACGCGGGATAACTTCCCGGTTTTAGGTTAAATTTAAACGTAACGTATAAAAGTCAAAATAGTGAACGGAAAAGTTTAAAATAATGGCCTGAAATTTATGGGGTGTGACATCCTTTCCCCGTTAAATGAGCTTCGTCTTGAAGCTCAAGTTGTGGCATTTGACGATGGTGCAAATTAGCAATTAGATGCGGATATTTCTTCTGAAATCGATCTTCACGTTCCCGAGTAAGTTCGGGACCTCTTCTTGAATTCCATCGTACCTTGACGTAATGAATGCCGCTTTGTTTTAAACGCTTGACCTCACGGTCCATAATTTCCATAGGTTCTTCGACGAAATAAAGCTTGTCATCGGTTTGGATTTCATCTAACGGAATACCAAGTGTTACGTCAGGCAAACACTTCTTCAGGTTCGAGACGTGAAAAGTACTATGGACTCGGCTTAGTTGATCTGGGAGTTCGAGTCGGGTAGTAATGGTTCTCGCTCTAGCACGAATTTTTGAAAGGTCTAATATAATACGGGTTCAGCTTTCCCCGTTTGCCAAAACGTATCACTCCTTTCCACGGAGATGCCTCCAACCTAAAATTCTAAGAGTTTGCGTCTCACGCCAGCATAATTCTTTTGATGATCACGATTACCCAAATCGTGTAGTAATAGCTTGTTGTCTTTGGCAGGCTTGTGGTAAAATCCATGGCTATATTTTCCCATTTCCAATGGGGTATTTCTGGTTATACCAGTAAACTGGATGGCTTCTGATAATCATCCATCATCCTTAAACACGTCAAGCACTTGCTGATACAGGTGGCGATGCCTGCCTCCATGTCGGGCCATCGGTATAACTACCTAAGACTATGATATATCTCATCCGATCCAGGGTGGATGAAATAGTTAGATTTTTGTGTGATCCATGCATGATCAATTTTCTTAAGTCTCTATAGTGTGATAACCAATTCCTGCTCCTAATGCAGAGAGTTCTATCGAGACGGGTCTCAAAATCCGTGTCTGTACCATGAAGGTTCTCTTTCTTAACGTTCTCTTTCTTGAGAGCTGCTACTTGTGCCTCATGAATTTGTAGCGGTAGGTTTGAGTTAATGGTCATTACTAAGGCTCCCACCCTGAGAGGCTTAGCTCGTTCCTTTCTGCTTAGCGTATCTGCTGCAACGTTTTCTTTTGCAAGGTGATACCGAATCTTACAATCGTAATCATTGAATAATCTACATGGTCTCACATTCAATTCCCTTTGATTTAGAATGTACTGTAAGCTCTTATGGTTTGTAAACATGGTATGCTTTATGCCATACATGCAGTGTTCCCAAATCTTGAAACTAAGCACTGTTTCTCCTAATTCTAGGTCGTGTGTCGAGTAGTTCTTCTAATAAACTTTCAGTTGTGGAGAGTCATAAACTATCACCTTCTCCTTCTGCATCATTATAGTACCTAATCCATTACGTGAGACGTTATAATAAACCACAAAGTTTTCCGTTCCGTCGGGTAAATGCAAAAATTGGCGCACTACATGATTTCTGTTTTAACAGTTGAAATGCCGCTTCCTCCTTTTCTCCCCAATCAAACTTCATGCTTTTCTAAGTCAGTTTGGTTAGAGGTTTCTATATCCTAGAGGAACCTTCGATAAATCGTCGGTAATAACCGGCAAGACCTAAGAATTTGCATATCTTCATTGGAGTCGCATGTGTTGCCTAATCCTTGTTTGACTCACTCTTGACGGTATCGACGTGAATGTCTTAACTATCAACAACGTGACCTAGAAATTACACTTTCGGAAGCCAGAATTCACACTTAGAGAAGTTGGCGTACAATTCCTTATTCTTAAGCAATTCCGAGATATGCCTAAAGTGTTCCTCGTAGTCCTTATTTTTGCTTGAGTAGATAAGGATATCATTGATGAATACTATCACGAACTTATCCATGTACGGTTTGCACACCCGATTCATGAGATCCATGAATACCTCTGGTGCGTTGGTCCTAAATGCGGTTTTAGAATATCTTTTTCTCGAACTCTAGTTGGTGGTAGCTGGTCCTTAGGTCGATTTTCGAGTAGACGCTACATCCTCGTAGTTGATCAAAAAGATCGTCTATACTAGGTAACGGGTAACGGTTCTTCACAGTTAGCTTGTTAAATTTTCGGTAGTCATTGTACATCCTGAAGGATCCATCCCTCTTTTTGACGACCAATATGGAGCTTCCCACTAAGAGGAATTTGGTATTATAAATCCCTTGGCTTTATCTTCATATCCACATAGGTTTTGTCGCTAGGAGAATCTCATAATTCACGTGATTCTATCTCACTAAAAGGTAAGTATATTAAAGAAAATCTTCTAGTTCTATTGGTTATAATCCAATTAGGGTGATATGTTCATTACATTCTAGAACCTTACAATCCGTAATTTCCATGACTACGGAAAGCATGATTTGGTCTCTTGGCTAAGGTTGTGGTGTTTCTATATGCTAAGGTTGAAGAAAAGCTACTTAGTTATGACGCTTACAAATGCGAATATACATGACCGACGCGACTCATGAATACGCACGCAAAATATTAATAAAACACAAGTACAATATGATCTTGTTGACAATGTATAAGAAGGGAAGAAAATAGAGATGGAATGTAAGGGTAATTTGACAAAATTTTATGGTGACTACTTCTAGCATAGCATGGTCCTTCATGAATTATACATAGGTGATCAGGCTATGCATAATTTAGGAACTGACGATAAAATGCTCATTTCGTCAAACTATTATTATGTTTAAAAAAAATCTCATACAGTATAAACGATATAGTTTATAAGGTAGCAAAACAGTTCGTGGTAATGAAAACAAGGTAGTTTCTATAACGACACAAGATATTTTGTAAGATAACGGGAAATGTTTTATGGGGTGATAACATCTAACATCCTACAATCTGTAATTTCTCATGAGTACAAGAAGCTATGATTGAGTCTCCTCAGCCTAAGGTTGTGATGTTTCTATATTATAAGGTTAGAGAAAAGCTACTTAGTTATGACGCTTACGTATGCGAACACACGTGACCGACACGACTTATGAATACGCACGTACAATATAATCTCGTTGACAATTTAGAGGAAGAGAAGAAAATAGAGATGGAAAGTAAGGGTAATTTGACAAAAAATTTATGGTGACTACTCCCAGCATAGCATGGTCCTTCCTGAATTATACATAGGTGATCATGCTATGTATAATTTAGGAACTAACGATAAAATGCCCATTTCGTCAAACTATTGTTATGTAAAAAAAAATCTTATACGGTATAAACGATATAATTTATAAGGTAGCAAAATAGTTCGTGGTAATGAAAACAAAGTAGTTTATATAAGGATACAAGATATTTTGTAAGATACCGGGAAATGTTTTATGAGGTGATAACAAAATAGTTTACGAGAAAGTTACGTGTAATGTAATGGGAACAAATGGTTTACGAGTTAACAACCCATCAGTTTACAAAGTGGCAACGTAATGGTTTATAAAAGACATGAAGTAGTTCATAAGATGACGATGACATAGTTCATACATTGACAGCGAAATAGTTTATAAATGACAACGAAATAATTCATGAGGTGACAACAAAATAGTTTGTAAGATGACTGTAAAGTAATTTTTATTAAGTAGTTAAAAGAGTTTATAATTAACCGTTAATAATAGGTTAATAAGATGGAAACGATGTTTGTTTCTTAATTGTAAGTTTGTATGTTATGGGGTAATAATAGGAATAATTATAAAATGTTGACAAAATGGTTTATAGAATGATATCAAAATAGTTTATAAGGTGTTAAAATAAATAAGAAGCTATCATCATACGGTTTGTAAACTGGTGGCAGAATAGTTTATAACGTGACAACAACTATGTTTATAAGACGACACTAAAATAGTTCATAGGATAACATCCAGTTAGTTTATAACAGTAAGACAGTTTATATAATAATAGTGAAATGGGTTGTAAGACGGTAACAGACTCAAGGAGTAGCTTACATACATTTACTAGAGAATTGAAGTGTAACTGACAAAATCATCATGATAAAAATTGAACAAAGGATTTAGGGAAATCCACACAATACACAAAATTCACAGGAAAGTACTAGTGCAAAACTCTTAGAGATTACAGTTTAAGTCTACTTAGGTTTCACTAGATAAGGAAAAATCTCTCCTTAAACATCAGCGTTATCTTTGACAACGTTATTTTTGACGGCGTTTGAGTTCCAACAAGTTTTAACCTCCTAAATACGGTTCGCCCGGCTCAGATTTATAATTTTCCATTGCAATCTCTAAGTTGAATATCAAAACGGGTGTCCTACAATTCCTACTCACATGGTAAACACTCTTGTAGTTATTGCACTTCACAGTACATGGTCCAGTGTGGTGTAACTTACGTTTGTTGTAGAAAGGAAATTTTGCTACATATCCTTTCTTGTAATTTGGTTTAGCAATGTAAGCTCTCACGGCCTTTTGTCATTTATTTTGTTGTTGGTATTCCTTACTACCTTGGTTTCCTAACGTATGACCTAATCCATTTAGTCGCGAGCCAAGTGGATTCTTTCCTCATAAACAGTAATAGCTTCGATAGCATTAGCAATTCGTTGGGTTACAATACACTCGATCCTCGTGGAACTCATTCCTTGTCTTGTCATCGGTATTTACTTCAAAATCGAACGGGGTAAAGAAAATGAAATAAGTCGAATTTCAAAAGTCGAATAGTAGGATAACCAGTAGGGCCGGCAGACTGTAACTAATTTTAAAGTTATGCAAAACGATATAATGTAAAGTCGTGAAAAGTTTTAAAGACCATCGTATTACTCACGATGTTTTAGAATAAACGAGACCATTGTGTCACTCACAATGTCTTGGGAAAGTTTAGGGACCATTGTGTCACTCACAATGTCTTGGGAAAGTTTTAGTATTTATATAATGACCTTTATATGAAACTATGTAGGACGCGTATGGTGAATAAAATAAACATGATGTAAAATATAATATGGCAAAATGAAATGTAAGTATAATTATGGTAATATGATATATTTAGTACTTATATATATTAAATTTGTAATGTAAATATAAATCTAGACTATAAATAATATATATAAATATATTGCACAACAGGGATTTTTTGCGTATATAGCAAGTAAGAGCACGGTAGATGATCACAATCCAGGTTAAAGAACCAGACCTAGTATATACTACCTGGTTCTCTATAACCTTGGCTCCGAATACCAATCTGTCACACCCCCAAACGGGGCCTGGACGGAATACGTGTCCGGGGGCGTGACGTCATAATATACATCACACAAAGTACAAAGAACGACCACTAAGGGGTACGTTTTGAAAATAAACATCGTTGCTTTGTTAACAAAAATTTAGTCATTACAATATTTAAATGATTTTAAAAGTTAAGTGCGGAAGCGTAATTAAGTTTTGGAATCGACAACGATGTTTAAACAGTAGATAACAATTCTTGAAAACCGGGCCATGCAAGGAGACACCATATAGCAAGCAAAGACATCCACAACTAAGCACCTCAGAAAAACATGCTTAAAAACGTCAACATAAAGTTGGTAAATTCATAGGTTTAAGTAAAATATTTACGAGGACTAAAGAATTAGTAATTTATGTTTCATTCCCAGTATCATGAAAAGTATTTGGTAACTGATATCGTTCAATAAAAGTAGTGTGAATCTCAATGTTTCCGAGTGTGTGTGACTATTGTAACACATACAATATCACACAAAAATGTTTACGATATTACCCTAAGCTCGTGACACCGAAGCCTTAACAAGTTGTGTAAATCCTAGTCTTTTAGATCCGTCTCAAATCGATGTTTTGCCAAAACACCCAAGTACTACCTCAAATGAAATGCACCCACTGGCCAATGTACTCATCCAGAATTTCGGGTGGGGGTGTTAACCCTAATAGATCTATTCACAGCATTCGTGCTTACACGAAGTGATTAACGGTTCATGATCTCACCCTAAAAGTTATAAGGTTAATATAAAACAAGTAAAACGTGGGGCTATGAACTCACCTTAAGCAAACGATGAGATAGTAAATCAACGAGGAGAACAAAGTAACCGAATGACTCTAACCGCGACCTAATTATAAGACGCGCCTTAGAATGAGAAATAATAACGAAACGTTTATAAAAGAACTAGACATCCATATGTGTTTGTGCTTTAGTTTATTTAACAAAACGTGTCTTTACGAACTCATTAGGTTTATATACACGTTACGCCATTCTTACGAAAAGTTGCCATTTTCAGAAAGATACTATTTTAGGAAACTTTCTATTTTCGGAAAGTTCTAAGTTTCAGGATGTTAATACCGTCCCCTATATTTGTCAAGTCCATAATTCTATAAACGCACTAACGAAACCTAAACGCCTACTTTTCATTTCTATTTCGCTAATTCGTACTAACTTACTATTTTTAGTAACGTTCAACGACATCGCTTTATCATTCTTAGAAAACTCCTAACCCTTCGTAATAAGATCAAATCACTACATTAATATTTTTTAAGGCTTTCGAAACCTAAACGGGCCTAACCCGCTTGAAAACGTTCTAATATATAAAATTATATGTCCGAAAATAACTCCGCGAAAACTAAGTCGATCTCACTCATAAAGCATTTTTAACACAACTTTCGAGACTTTGGAAGGGAAACATAATTTTAGGCGATGTTTGTGTTTTACACGTTTGCCGAAACGGACTCGAAATGGGTCAAAATGCTCATTTTCGTTCCTGATCTGATCGTATTAAAATCGTTTTGCCGAAAAATGTTTCAAGTTTCATTTGAGCGTAACTCGGTCGTTTTAAGTCTGATTTTAGTGTTTGATATATGAACAACTATCTATACGAAACGAGCTATCCAAAAATCACCTTCTTGACTAATGAAAACATTTTTAAGTCGCCCAAAACCCTAAAAGAAATTCAGATCAGCAACCTTAGTTTTTGTAAACGCTTTTAAAAATCCATCTAAACTTCACAATAGCGTCTAATCTAACATAATCTCCATTCACTACTAATCCACCATCAAAACCATCATTAGGAATACTCTAATCTCATCACCATCTTTGTTGCAACACACATGGTCACTCATACTCACAATCAAAACAATATGTAAATCAAAGAACCATAAAAATATAACTAGTTCATGTGTCATTTTGTATATTTTTAAAAGACTTGCACAAACACAATAGGATTTAAACCAAAAGCATAAGAAAAATAAAAAAATCAAAAGGAGGTTCAAGAAAGAGCTTACAAATGATAAAGGAATAAGATTGAACACTAGATCTATAACATACACTAAGATCTTGCAAAACCCCCAAATTTATTTTGAAACCTTAATTTCTTAAATCTTGATTAAACCTTGTAAACCTTGATCAAACACTTGGAACACCCTTAGATAACCTTGAATAATAGCTAGGAACACTAGATCTTGAAGAGAAATCAAAGATATGGAAACCGTATTAAGGGTGTGTTTGTGCCGTGGTGAGGGGAAGGAAAAAGGAAGAAAGAAAATTTCTTAGTGGTTTGCAAAGAATGCGAACCCTAATGTGTATGATATGGTATTTATAGGAGGTTCCTAAGTACTAGGGTTTTGTATTGGATGATAAGTCAACACACACACACTTAACCATGTGTGTGTGTGGTTTGGTTATGGTACAAAAGAAAGGAAGTAAAGAAAATTACAAGAGTTTAGCTAGTGTGTGTAAAATTTATAAGAAATGAAATATGGATGGTATTTATAGTAGATTAAGAACTTGGAGCCAAAGGAGAGTAGAGTGGAGCCAAAGTAAACTTGGAGCTAAAGGGTGAGTCAAGCCAAAGGAGAGGGAGGGGACCATGAGCTAAAGTGAAAAGATTCCCTTAGAATTAATTTAGTGTATGCATGAGTGTAAATTGAGTAGGGGTAGTGATATCCACGAAATTTTGGACCTTTAATCCCGAGATATACGATAACTAGAGTTTACGTGAAAAGATTACGGGTTTCTGAGGTTATGTTTGATCAAAAACGCGAAAAACGCCAAAATGTACGCGAAAACGTAGAAATCGTAAACGAAAGTGTACGTGACCTATGTAACACTTTGAAATGATAAAATAATGCATATAACAAATATACTAATCTTAGTCCGAAGCCGGAACGCGTCCGATGACATTTTTCAATTTTACGCGGGACAACTTCTCGGTTTTAGGTTAAATTTAAACGTAACGTATAAAAGTCAAAATGGTGAACGAAAAAGTTTAAAATAATGACCTAAAATTTATGAGGTGTGACACCAACCTTGCCGATTAATGTAACAAGGTCAAATAAATAGGTCAACCGTGGTCAACGACGATCAACGGTGGTCAAACTTGCCAGAAACATTCTAATCTTGCCGGAAGTACCTAAAACTCACCGTAAACTTGTTTTGATCACTTTTAGTAACTCCTTAAATCTATTACAAGTTTTTTTAGAAAAAAGTCTAGCCAATAATACCAAAAACTCGCCGGAAATGTACAAAACTTGTCAGAAATACCCAAATTTTGCCAGAAATGCAAATCCTTTTAATCGCGATTAATCCCCAATTAATCCCGCCTTGACCGATTACAAGCTACAAGGTGTTCGACAGCCTAGCTAACAATTCACGATTTTTGCAACCTTGCTAATTTTTATTTCTCTTGTAATTTCATATATTTATTTTTCTTGTATTTTTCTGAGTTTGTAAAGTATTTGCATACTTTATTGATTTATTGCATAGATTATTAGCATTGTACTTATAATTTTGGGAGTAGAACTTGATTAGAAGTGGCAAAATGATTGGGTTGGGTTGATCGTTTTTTACCGTTTTCGTACGTTTTCGACCATTTTCTTTCATTTTTTACGTTCTCGTACGCTTTCAAGTTGTTTTGAACGGTTTTGAACGTTTTCATCCATTTTTAAACGTTATTAAATGTTTTTGTACGTTTTCGACCATTTTTGTACGATTTTGTTCGTTTACATACGTCCTTCTCCGTTCTTCGTTTTCATACGTTTCGTTGGTTTTCGTGCATTTTGTACGATTTTATATGACTTTATACGCTTTTATACATTTTTATAAAAAGTACTAAAACGTATAAAATATTTGAAAACGTTCAAAAATGTATTTAAGCATAGAAAAACGTAGAAAACGAACAAAACGAACAAAAATGAACGAAAACTTAGAAAGACATAAGAATACGTACAAAAATGTAAGGAAACAGAAGAAAACAGACGAGAAAGTACGAAAACGTAAGAAAATGGATAAAAACGTACGAAAACAAAAAAAATATAAGTAAATAGACAACAACGTATAATAACATTAAAAAACAGACAAAAAAGGTTTAAACCATTCAAAAACGTTCAAAAACATGCAAAATCGGTCAAATTCGGTCGAAAAGGTCAAAATCCGTCGAAATCGGTCAAAAAACATGGAAATCGATCGAAATCGGTCAAAAATGAACAAAATCCGTCAAAATCGGTTGAAATCGGTGGAAACGGTCGAAATCGATCAAAAACGTGCGAAATCGGTCGAAAACGGTCAAATCCGTCGAAATCAGTCAAAAACGGTAGAAAACGATCGAAAACGATCGAAACGGACGAAATCGGTCGAAAACAGACGAAATCGATCAAAAACGGTCAAAAACAGTGGAAAATGGTCGAAATCGGTCAAAAACGTGCGAAAACGGTCAAAAACGTGTGAAATCGGTCGAAAACCATCGAAATCGATCGAAAACCATCAAAATCGGTTGAAATCAATCGAAACCGGTCGAAATCGATCAAAAACGGTCGAAATCGGTCGAAATCGTATAAAAACATTAAAAACAAATGAAAAATATTATACCCAACAAGACCCATTTATAAATATTAAGGGAGACCCAACTAGACTCATCATTTAAAAATATTTACCCAACTAAACACATCTATAATATTGAGAGAAAAATGCTAGACCTATCTAGACCCATTAATAATTTAAGAGAGACCCATCTAGACCCATTTATAATATTAAAGAAAAAATACTAGACCAATCTAGACTCATCTATAAATTTAAAAGAGACCCGTCTAGACTCATCTCTTAAAAATATTTAACCAACTAGACCCAAATTTAACCAATGGGTCAAAAATTTCCACCTCTAAACTTGATAAAATGTTGAATTGTAACATCAGTTTTGGGGCAGATTTGAATTAGTGGGTTGTGAGCGATTTCTGGAAAAATTGGTATCTTGTGATGAATTGGAAAAAATATAGGGACCTAGGTCTACGTCTTAGTTTCGTTTGCCCGGGCAGAACGAGTCGTTTTGACACCTAATGAATTTTTTAGAAAATAAACGGTGTAGGTTGTAGGGAACTGCACATAGAATTTTATTGAACTATAACTTCAAAATTTTGTAAAAAAGTCGTTTCGACACCCGTAAAGTTAGACAAGACCAAAAATTTTGGACAACCCTATCTTATTAGGCTTATAAGAGATAAATTGAACACTTGAAGTTTGGCTTAAAAATATAAATTTTGAATACTTGTATTTGGGCTTATAAGTAATAAACTGGACAATTAAATTTGGACTTAAAAATATTAATATGGATACATGTTTTGAGCTTATAAACATTAAGTTATATTGTATTTGGGCTCAATTATTTTATAAAAACTAAAACTTTAAGTACAATGCCAAATTTATAAAAAGTCTTTATGAAAACTAATTTATATTTATTTGCGAATATTTATAAATTCTAAGTCGCGACGTTACTTTTAGGTTGCATCTAGGATTTTTTTGATATTCCTGACATTTATTCCATTATCTTTTGTTATTGTGAGAGTTCATAGCCCTACTTTTACTTATTAATGTTTTATAAACTCTTTGGGGGAGATACATGCTATTTTTACATATGAACGCAAGTGTTTAAACTGTATGTTATGCCTGATATGTTATTGCCTAAGTACCTTTTCTGTCTTTAGCCCTTATATCATGAACCATTAATTACTTTTTTGTGAAGTGAACGTGAATGCTGTGAATAGATCTATTGTGACTGACAATCCCCGTCTGGGTATACAACAACAATACCACATCAAACGGACGCATTTAACATTTGAGATACTCGGGTATTTGTCAAAGCACCCAGTTTGAGGCGCAAACCTAAGCGGGATTTGACTATAACGTTAAGGTTCGGTGTCATGAGCTTAGGGCAATAATAACTATGTTTGACTTTTGATTGTGTTTCATTAGTTTACTATTACTAAAATCTTGCGGTTTTTAGCATGTTTTATCTCAGGTCATTAAGGTAAACATTTCTCGGATGGGAAGTCGCACGGATATATTTTGGAAGACTATGCATATTTTCGATAACTTTTCTCCAAAAACATTTATGTTTTATGTAACCGTTGGGACCTTGTATTTATAAACTCTGATGTTTAAATTATATATCGAATGTGTAACTTTTATTAAAACGTCTCATTTAGAGGTCGTTTTCTATAACTTTTACTATGTGCTATGAAGTAGCGCCCCCAGTTACCTTCCGCTGCTATCCGATTTTGGGGGTGTTACAGATTGATATCACATCACTAGTTATAGAGAACTAGGTTGCATTAAGTACCTAAACTATAACTACTATACATATTAGGAGTCCCTTAATGTTTTACCCAATATCCGTGCGCGCATACTTCTTGACTTCTTATGCTCATTTTTTGGAACACCACTATTAGTATTATATAAAGGATATTTATATAACTACTTGATCGCTTTTCAATTACTTGCTCGTCTATCTTCGAGATTATCACTATCTATTTACATAAAAGTAATTTATATAAATATTAACTATTTCTAATTATTTATGCTTAATCATAAAAGCATTACTATTTAATTTATATAAAAATTATTTACATAAATACTTGATTTACTTTTAGATCACTTATGTTTATTTTCGAGAGCGTCATTATTTATTTATATAAAAGTAATTTATATGAATGTTGACTATTTTCGATCACTTATATATACTTTCCGTAGCATTATTATATTTCTATATAAAAGTTGTTTATATGAATACTAAAACTCTTCTAGGACATTGTGAGTTACACAATGGTCTCTGAAACTTTTCTAGAACATTGTGAGTTACACAATGGTCTCTAAAACCTTTCTAAGACATTGCGAGTGATATAATTGTCTCGTTTATTTTTAAGACGTTGTGAGTGATACAACGATCTCTAAAACTTTCTCAAGATATTGTTAGTGATGCAATTGTCTCTAAAACTTCTCATGACTTTAGATAATTCTCTTTTTGATGATATCAAAACTCGACACAGTTGTCGACCCCACCGGTTATTTTACTATCCGACTCCGACTTTGAACACTCGCCTCGTGCTTCTGAAACGAATACATCGTCACGTAACCCACTGCATAGAAACATGCCGGCTAATTGGAATACGACTATTAACTTGTTGCCTCGTACGCGGCGCCTTGGAACACCTACTTTCGAAACGCGACTCATTAACGCCTTATTTTCTCTTTACTTCTTGAGATTTTAGAGAATCACGCCACCAATAAGACAACTGCTAAAGTTCAGCAACTATCAAGTGACTTATAGCCCAACATATGGCTGACATGCTCTTTCACCTAGAGCGGAACGAGATCCGAGATGCCAAGAACGAATCACGCATAAGGACCCTTGAGACATACCACGCCAATGAAGGTCACACCTTCCGACTAGAACATCATTGGGTACGACGCAACCAACAGCCCCCACTCTTAAGAGAGAATCTCGATCATCATAACTAATGACGATCTTTTTATTTAAAATATTTCTTTAAAAACTCTCGATGTATTGTTCACTTTATGGTACAAATATATCCACTCTCTTCAATAATTAATTGTTTGTATAATTAATTTCTCATATCTCATTTTAACATCCTTGATATACCATTTTCTTAACATGTGCTTGATTTAGCCATTTGGTATTAACTCTCACTAATAATTAATTGTTTGTACAATTAATTCACCGATCTCGTTTAGCATCCTTGACATATTAATTCTTTGAGATATGCCTTTTTCAGCTATTGTATTAATACTCCCTCGGTTGAATCAATTATTTTTATGGATGACTCTATGGTCTTCCGGTTCGTAATCTGATAAAACAAATGACTCTCTACGTTCATTTTGTTGATCAAATAATTCTTTACGTGCATTTCTTTTTACTAAGTTTGTACAGATTCCTTAATACTTATTTCTCTCTACTATTATGATAAATTGATTCTTTCATTTGCTTGATTATTCGCACAGATGATTCTCTATACTTCATTGATTCGTAAGTTGTTTATACGGACCATTCCTGATATTTATTATTTTGATCATTATTACATCTGTATGGATGTTCTTTTACGTGCTCTTATAAGTCGTTGACATGGTTGTATTTTACATATTCGTAATATCTTCTGATGTTTCTCCATATACTCTCATTGATTTCCCTTGCAATGTTATGAACATTTTTTTATGATCTATTGATTCTTCCGTTGCATTAATTGATGGTTGTTTGCTGTTTCGTTCATAAAAATATTTAATCTCTCTTTTAGGATTCTCTAATCCTGAAATATCAAACTCATTATAACCTACTTGCATTGGCATTCACTTCCTTTGAAGATTATTAATTTATTTGATCCCTTTGTTCACATTGATTATCGGTACAAATTTATTTTTCGATCTTGATATGTATTATTACTTGATATATGCTCCTTGATCATCGGTATGACATATTAATTCTTCGTTTTCATTTGCCATCTCATCAGTACAGATATTTAATCCTTTCACTAAGGATTTTCCTAACAACTGATCTGTACCTATTTGCACATTGCAGACATTTTATATATTAACTATTATTTACTCAATATTTTTTTGTTACCTTCATCTTTTCCCGAACACCTCGCCAGCTGACGGCATTGGTTGAACTCTGAGGACCAGAGTTCCCTTAACTTTCAGGTCATTATCTAACCCCGTACTTTATTATTTATTTTAATTTTTCATAAAATTTATTTTTACGGTTAACTAGATATGTTATCTCGCATTCATAGTAAAACGTAAATTAAGCGTGAACCTGACTTTAGACTAATATTAGTCTACATGCTCCTCATATTTTTATTATTTTACATAAGTGTCCTATATGTTGTAATTTTATTTTTAACGTGTACGTTTACTCTTCGTCGTTACGCCTAAACTTTTACAAAATCATACTTTTTCATCGATTAACCCTAAATATACCTCTTATCCCAAAATAACTAACAAAAAGGACACGATGCAAAATAGTGAACACGTTAATCCTCCATAAGTTAAACAACTCATGCTTTATAATTTTTTTTAACTCTTCTAAATCCTACACGTCAACTACTGTCTTCGAATTCCTTCACACGTGTTTGATAGTACATACATCTCAAGTTTAATCCTACCATCCTCTTTTACTTCCACATGTAAATTGAAGAAGTAATACCATTTCTTAAATTTTCTTCTTATATGAAAGATGGTTAAAATAATATATATAGTAAACTATCTAATTTCATAAATGTGATCATCTTTTCAAGTAACCTAGCAAATTCGCCTCTCTAGCCTTCACATTGTTTGTAATCTTTGGAGTTCGTTTATACCGTTGAGTCGTGGGAGCTTTGATGTGATTGTGGGAAAGGACTGGTTGTCCATGAGAAAGTTTGTGATATTATGTTATGAGAAGGTGGTTAGAATACCGTTGAAAGGTGATGAGATACTTCAAGTTCATGGGGAACGTACCTTGGGAGCCACCAAAGCCCTAATGAACGATAAGGTAGATGAACCTAGGATAAGTGATATACCCGTAGTGTGCGATTTTATTAATGTGTTTTCTGAAGATTTGTCGATGACCACCGCAGCGACAAGTTGAGTTCCGTATAGACTTAGTTTCTGGAGCGACGTCGGTCGCGAAGTCTTCATATCATTTGGCACCCTCGGAAATGCAAGAATTGTCTGAACAACTTCAAGAGTTGGAAGACAAGGGTTTCATATGACCTAGTCACTTTTCGTGAGGAGCACCCGTGTTATTCACGAAGAAGAAGGATGGTTCTTTTCGCATGTGTATTGATCATAGGGAGTTGAACAAATTAACTGTTAAAAAAAACGTTATCCACTCCCTAGGATTGATGACTTGTTTGATCAGTTACGAGGAGCGTGTCCTTTCTTAAAGATAAATTTCGGTCAGGATATCATCAGCTACGAGTGCATGAGGATGCCATTCCAAAGGCCGCATTTCGAACGAGATACGGACATTTTGAGTTTACGGTTATGCCTTTTGGGTTAACCAATGCACCAACGGTTTTCATGGACTTAATGAACCGGGTTTCAAACCATACTTAGGTAGGTTTTTCATCGTATTCATTGATGACATTCTGGACTACTCAAAGTCGAAGGAGGAACATGAAGTTCATTTGAAGTTAGTTTTGGAGTCACTGAGGAAGGAGAAGCTGTATGCTAAGTTTTCTAAGTGTTAGTTTTGGTTGGAAAAAGTGCATTTTCTTGGTCACGTGGTCAACCATAACGTAATCACGTGGACCCGAGTAAGAGTGAGGCAGTGAGGAATTGGATAATTATTCTTAGGATTAGCGGGTTACTATCGACGTTCATCGTGAATGATTTGTGTGATACCACGATAAAGCGAATGTAGTGGGTGATGCATTGAGTAGAAAGGAGAGAGTGAAATCAAGACAAGTAAGAGGAATGATACTGGCAGCCCAAAGTGAGGCGTTCAAGCAAGAGAACGTACTCGCAGAGAGGCTACATGGTTTAGAGCAACAGATGGAAAGTAAAGGAGATGAGAGTTTGTACTTTATGGATCGAATTTGGGTTCTATTGGTAGGAAGTGTAATAGCTGAGGCCCATGCATCAAGGTACTTGGTACATCCGGGAGCGGATAAGACGTACTATAACCTTGGAGACATGTATTGGTAGCCACGTGTAGAAAAGGATATTGCTACATATGTTAGCAATTGTCGGATTTGTTTAAGGGGTGAAGGCTGCAATGTCAAAGACTTTTGGCTTGCTACAACAGCTTGAGATACTTGAGTGAAAATGAGATAGAATCACCATGGATTTTATTACTAAATTTCCAAGGTTAAAGTAGTGAGTATGATGTGATTTGGGTGATAGTAGATAGACTGACCAAGTTAGCTCATTTTCTAGCTATACAAGAAAATTTCAAGATGTAAAGTTGGCAAGGATTTATATTGATGAGATAATAGAAAAGAGTGAAATTCTAGTGACGATTAACTCAGATTGAGATGGACGATTTACCCCGTGCTTTTGGCAGACGTTGCAGAAAGTGTTAGAGATGTGATTGGATTTGAGTACTGCTTAGCATTCTCAAGCGGATGGACAAAATTAAAAGTATGACTCAGACTTTGGAAGATATAATGAGGGCATGTGTTATTTATTTTGGTGGTAGTTATCATTTGAGCATTCAGTGTGCTCTGTTTGAAGCTTTGTATGGAAGGAAATGTAGTTCGCATGTTCTATGGGCAGAGATTAGGAGAGTAGTTTAATTTGGACCCGAGTTAGTGCAAGAAACAACTGATAAGGTAGTGTTGGTAAAGGAAAAGCCCAAAGCAGTGAAATATTGTCAAAAGAGCTATGTGGATTTTAAGCGTAAGCCGTTAGAGTTTGAGTTGGGAGATCGTGTATTGTTAAAGGTGACGCCTTGGAAGGGCGTAGTACGTTTTGGAAAGAAGGGTAAGTTAGCCCCGAGGTATGTAGGGCCATTTGAGATTCTTGAAAAGATCGGTCCTGTAGCATATCGGTTAAGATGTCCGAGGAATTTAGTGGTGTACATGACACGTTTCACGTGTCAAACCTAAAGAAGTGTTTGGCGGATGCTAGCCTGCATGTGCCATTAGATGAAATTAAGGTTGACAAAACTCTTCGTTTTTTTGAGGAACCTGTAGAGATTATGGACCGTGAAATTAAGAGTTTAAAACGTAGTTAGATATCACTTGTGAAGGTTCATTGGAATTCAAAGCGTGGTCCCGAGTTCACTTGGGAGCGCGAAGATTATATGAAGTCTAAGTATCCCCAGTTATTTGTTGATCATGCTGATTTATCGGCTAGTTAAATTTCGGGACGAGATTTCCTCAAGGAGGAGATATTGTGACAACCGTGTCTTGAGCCGGTTAGTCAAACCGATAGTGTTGACCCAAGTATATTATTATGTGTTATAACTATGTGTTTATGTGATCTTATGTAAGTTTGGTTATCAATCTATGAGCGTGATCGTCTCATTTTGATTTAATTTATGGTTAATATGGGAATTTCATTTTGTTCACATTTTGTGACAATGGAATTGATAGTATGATTTTTATGTGTGCTAAGTGAGTTAAGTATGTGCTTAAGATCATTTTGAGTTGTATGGGCATCTCATTTTGATTCAATATGTGTGTTAAAGTGTCAGATATTCCAGGTGTTCACATGTAGTGATAATGGAAATGATTGACATGTCGCATGTAAAGCTATGTCAAATATTAGAAAATTGAGGATTGAGTTTTATAGAAAGTATTCTATTTTATAAATGAAATAAGTGAGTGAAATATAGAAGTTTATAGCAAACTTTTTAAAAGTAGAAAGTGGTTTGGTGAAATGAAGGTTATATTTAGAAAGTAGTTTTTATGAGAAAATGTTTATAAAATTAGCTTAGTTTTTTTTAAACTTAAGGTATTGAAGGAAATTAATTAACTAAAAAATAAAATAAAAAAATATTTTTTTCCCATACATACATAAATACGAATTTTGTAGATAAAAGAAAAAAAGAGAAAAAGGTTTTTGATTTAGACTAGGACTTGTATACTTTTATTAAAACCTGTAAACCCTTCATAATTTAGGTTTTTATTCCTGCTCCTCCTCTCATGGTGTCGACCTCAGCCCCTAAGAACAAGGAAAAACAAGTTTTGATTCAAGAATTTAAGAGCTAGATCGCGTAGGAGCAAGTAAGAGCGCTAGGTATTTATTCTATTCTTATTTAACTTTTTAATCATGTAACAAAATCAATGATGGATTCTAGGGTTTCATAAAATTCAGAATATTAATGATATTTGATGATGATAGAATGATTATGGCTTGATTAGGGTCATGTTCATGCAATTGGTTAGGTTAGATTTGCATAAAAACTTGATTTAGGGTAAGCAGAATTTAGGGTTGTGTTTATGAGTGAATATATCCATGATGGTAATAGGTTTTTGAGTGTTTCTGGACTCTAAACAGTAGCTCATTGAATGTACTTTCCAGAAAATCCAGCCTCGAAAGTTTTTAAGGTTGGAAAGTCATTCAAATGTTGGTTATACTAAAAGTTGTCAAAACAGTAAATACGGGCAGATTTAGGTCATGTTTATGAGGGTAAAACCCTAACTTAAAATTCGAATTGAGCTTATCCCTTCTACAGTAGTTAAGTTCCATATGTATATAGAGAAACCCCAAAAGGATACCTTCAAATTTTATGTCTAAGTATGGTTAATAAGTCCAAAAGTTTTAGTGTGCAATCAGATCCGAATTGGGACTATTTTGAAGTTTGATTTTCTTATGAGTACTTGTGCATATAAATGTCTTTTGTAAATCCAAAGGTAGTTAATATACTCATAAATGAACATGGATGATTTTTGGTATGAATTATGAGGGTCATTAAGTAAGGGTTTGGGGTACATAAAGTCATGATAAAATTCTGCAATTCTGAGTTAATTATAAGTAACTAGTGGAAAGAGTTAATGAAGTGGTTAAGTTTGGGCATGATGTTGGGGTGACCCATGATGGTTAATTAAACCCTTATACATCCATCATATGAGTGTTACATGGACATAAGCTTTTAGCTTGGTCGCGTGTAACACATTTGTATTTGTATTGTGTAGCTTGTGTGGATATTGTTTGGAAGCTGCTTGTGCTTCAGGTGAGTTTCATAGCCCCTCTTTTCTTATGATTTATTGGGGAGGAAATGATGCTTGTGGTTTGAAAAGTTTTAATTGTTGTGATTATGTGGTTTTACTTGAGGCATGAACAGTTATGTGGTTATTATATATGATGTACTTTATTGTTGTGTGGTTGGTTGGAGCAGAGGGGTACGCCTATCCCATTGTTGTGTGATTCCGGTTGGAGGGTAGTGGTTCTACCTATTTAAATCTAATTGGAGGGTTGAAATAATACTCAATGTTGTGTTGGTCCAGGCCTAAGTATAAGTTCCAGCTGGTAGACTTTTAGGTGCGTAAGTGACATATTTAAGATCGGGGGTAACGTTCCTACCCAGTGTTATGAGTTGTTGGATCGGGGTAACATTCCTACCCGTTTATGGTGAGATATGCATTTGATCGAGGGACCCCTAGTTATGGTTGTTTGTGAGTTTGCTTGTTAGCCTGTATAATTGCTAGCTTGACTGTCCTGTCTTGTTTTGTTTTATTAATCGCAGTAATTGATTTAAATCTTGTATTGGTGTCGTAAAACCTATGACTCTCACCAACCTTTGTGTTGACGTTTTTAAGCATCATTTTCAGGTGAGTATCGTGATGATAAGAAGGATGTTAGGAAGAGTGGCTAGAGAGACCTTAGGCATTGCTTGTGGAGTTGTCTTTTCTAGTATTTTCATTTATGACATTTATTTTGCTTGATACTTGTTTGTTAGAGATTGTTAGTATTTAGATTATTTTGTTCGTGTACGACATTACTTTAGTAATGCAATACTCCTTTATCTTGTGTTGGGTATTGTCATGACACATAGTGTCCATTTGGTTATTTCCTTCATTTAGATTTCTTTATAGTAGACACCATTGTGTTGTGATGATATCCATTCTCGTTACGCCTCGCGTTTCCGCCTTGGCGGGGTGTGACACACATTGTCCTCGCAAGGTAATCATTAAGGAAAGAGTTATGATCCTTAATTCGCCATATTGCAGATTCAAGAAAACCTGTATGACAATTAGTTATCTTTATATAATTAATGCGTGTAGAAAAGAAAGATTTAATCATAGTCAATTGCTTGAGTAAGATTAAAAACTCTTGTCATCAGTCAAGCATTAATATGTATACAATCTTGTCCTTATGAGCCTTTCTTCAAAAAAAACCTCATTCTCACCTTTCAGTTTAATAGTTTGGTAAAAGATCAATCAAGCTCAAAACTTTGATTGCATTTTAAGGACTGCATCTTGTCATTCATAGTTCTAAGATATTTATCAGATTCAAGATGTGATAATTCATCTTATTAGTTAGCAGGCTTATTATGACCCTCTAACTTATATTCCCCATCATTGATATTAAAATATCAATCAAGTGATGAGGCATCCATGCGGATATATGAATGACAGTTACATTATACTTTGGTTCGACATTTTCATGTTTAACCTTAGTATGACATTCACAAGTGGATTTAAAAGGTGTAACACCCCTATTTTGACAAATATAGCAGCAGAATCTAATCTGGGGTATTACTTCATAGTACAACAGACATAATCATAGAAAACGACTCATAAAGAGACACTTTCGAAAATTTAGTTATCATTCATTTATTCATCAGATTTTTACAAAAAGAGGTCCCAAAATCTAGAAACATAAAGTTTAATGATAACAGTTTAGCCATCTTTAAGTCCGTGCTACTCCGTGCCATAAGTTGCACAATTACCTAAGATAAACATGTTAAAAAGATCAACACAATGGTTGAGTGAAATTCATAGGTTTATGATAAACAGTTTGAATACAAGTCATCATAAACAGTGGGTTACGTTGTTATACACCCATAATAGTAATAATTGCAATGCAGATACAATTATCATAGAAAACAGTATTAATGCCCTAAGCTCATGACACCGAAGCCTTGAGATAATCAATAATCATAAGTAGTTACCCCAACGGGTGCCTTTGCCAAACACCCGCATAGATATTCAAATGAAGTACGTTTGGTTACCGAAAGTACAGGTATACCAACGGGGGAGTTCAGTCCCAAATAGATCTATTCACAACATTCGCGCTTACTCCGTGGAGTAATTAACGGTTCATGATAGTAGGGTCTTAATGGCAAAAGTAGGGACTTAGGAAATAATGCATCAGGATAGCATACAGTTGGAAAAACACTTGTATTCATGGTTTATAGAATGTATCTCCCTCGCGGGTACTTGTTGATGCGATTACTGGGGTAGTTGTTGTTGTTAGTGGAGTTCCTTCTATCATCAAACTTTTGTTTGTGATCATTGGTTCCTTGCATAGAATTATGCTTTGTTACCTGATCCATTAACCTCTGAGTTATGGTAATGGCTTCTTCTAAATTTTGAGGCTTTAAGGCGGTAACATTTCCTTTAATACTTCTGGGTAATCCTCCGATGAAAACTTCCATGAATTTCTTAGTGTTTGGTACCATGTTCGGGCATAAGACTGCTAATTCCTGGAATCTTCTAACGTAACTTTTAAGATCATTTCCCTTTACAGTTAGATTGTAAAATTCATCTTCCATTTTCCTGACGTCAGTTCGAGGACAATACTTATTTGTTAAGAGCCTTTTTAATTCAGTCCAGGTGATCTTGTTGGCGTGTTCTATTCCAATAGGTTGCGCGTATGCATTCCACCAGGATAAGGCGTCATTATTCAGGGTACCAGTAGCAAATGTCACTTTGTTTTCCTCGGCACAGTTGGTATGAGAAAATACTAATTTAGTCCGTTCAAACCAGCGAATGAGGCCAACTGCTCCTTTCGTACCATTGAAGTAGAAAGATTGACAACCTATGAACTCATTATAGTTTCCCTTTCTTGCTACATGAGTTCCAGTAGGTCCGGTATTCCTATTGAGATTGTTAGTACTTTCCATTGTTGCAGCTTGTGCTTCCAGAGCTGCGACAACACTGTCAGCAACTAGTTTCCTGATGGCAGCCTGAGTCATGGCTGGTGCTTCAGATTTTGATGTCCTTTTGGGAGGCATTCTATCAACATAAAACAACACGTAATAAGAATGATATCACAACTCTTTCCTTAAAATACTTAAAGTTCAAAAATAAGCATTGTTACAATAGTGATATTGAAATCATAGATACTTATTTGATATGAATTCTAACAAGCATCTGACTTATTAGTTCATTTTTTTTAGAAGTCACGGTATGATTCATAATGATGAAGACGGAGATAATGATGCATATCATTAGAATTTCTCGTGTATTGTTATCTCTAGGGTTAGATATAGGATGAATAATATAAATCGGTAATATGAAACAACAAAGTATAACAGGATCACTACTATATTATATCATGAACAACTTGCCTTCATACTTTACGTAGTCAAAATTTGACAAGTGTTATTATTTATACCACACATCCCGTGGCTAGGTTCTAACAAAAGCTATAAATAACTAAAAGCCAATCTAATAGTCTGGTGGTCCTTCCCTGCGGTTCTTGAGTTCAGAGATGGTATCTTGAATATTTTCCTTATCTGCTTGGTGATGAACCTGGATATCTTCTATGATTTGTTCTAGATTAGAAATCCTAAAGTAAGCCAGAGTAATTTTGTCGTTATTTCCCATTTGCTTTCTTTGAAGTCCCATAATCCGAAGACGAGCCTTTTGGAGTTCGGTTTCTAGATTGTCAAAATCTTGTTATATGATCACCCGACCTTTTCCAAGACCTTCTATTTTGTCTTCCATGTGCTCAATGCGGTATTTAAGTGATTCAAAATTTCCTCGATTTGTTCCTCGTGACGTTCCAAATTCGTCTTATGAGAACTTTCTCCCATCTCAAATGCTTGAGGTAGGGCAGAAGTAGAGGCGGATGATCGGGCACGGCCTCGTTTCTTAGGTGGTAAGATCTCTTCAGGACAAAAAAAAATCTTAGGGATCAAACATTGGTGATAGTATTGGAGATGGAGACACAATAGTTGGCGGTGGAATAGGAACTTGTGGTGGAATAATAACATTATATGCATGCATGACCTTCATATAGGGGTCATCATGAAAAAGTGAAAGAGTTGGTGAAGCTATTGGAACTAAACCAGATGAATTATTTGAAGATTCAGAAGAAGTATTTCCCGGTGAAGCTGGGGAATAGTCCGGGGAAGCCGGGATATAGTCCGGAAAGTTAGAGGAAAAAGCATCCTCAATATCAGAAGTAGGGTGGTTGGGAGAAGACATCACTCTGTTAACAACCCAGCGGTAAATAACATAAGTTATTTATATAATAGTATAATAGTTATGTATCTTTACATACTATTCGGGAGATGTAGTGGCACGGAGGACTTTCTTGGATGGAAAAAGAAAAGTAGTTATAGTTAAGGTTTCAACCTTGTTCTCTATAACCGTGGCTCTGATACCAATCTGTAACACCCCCATTTTGACAAATATAGCAGCGGAAGCTAATCTGGGGTATTACTTCATAGTACAACAGACATAATCATAGAAAACGACTCATAAAGAGACGTTTTGGAAAATTTAGTTATCATTCATTTATTCATCAGAGTTTTACAAAAAGAGGTCCCAAAATCTAGAAACATAAAGTTTGAATGATAACAGTTTAGCCATCTTCAAGTCCGTGCCACTCCGTGCCATAAGTTGCTCAATTACCTGAGATAAACATGCTAAAAAGATCAACACAATGGTTGAGTGAAATTCATAGGTTTATGATAAACAGTTTGAATACAAGTCATCATAAACAGTGGGTTACGTTGTTATACACCCATAATAGTAATAATTACAATGCAGATACAATTATCATAGAAAACAGTATTAATGCCCTAAGCTTATGACACCGAAGCTTTGAGATAATCAATAATCACAAGTAGTTACCCCAACGGGTGCCTTTGTCAAACACCCGCATAGATATTCAAATGAAGTACGTTTGGTTACCAAAAGTACAGGTATACCAACGGGGGAGTTCAGTCCCAAATAGATATATTCACAACATTCGTGCTTACTTCGTAGAGTAATTAACGGTTCATGATAGTGGGGTCTTAATGGCAAAAGTAGGGACTTAGGAAATAATGCATCAGGATAGCATACAGTTGGAAAAACACTTGTATTCATGGTTTATAGCATGTATCTCCCTCGCGGGTTTATGAAACATTTCAAAGATTTAAAATGCGAGGCTATGAACTCACCTTAACAGGGAAATCTGATTGATGGCAAAAGTATATCGAATGAAAGTAAACAGCCTCGTCACGCAACCTGGGGTAATATGTCAAGCCTTAGTTTGATTATATTTTACAACTTTATTTCATACTTTCAACGGATATATTATTCTGAGAACTACAGGTATATAGCAATAATACCTAATCCGTTTGGGGCAATATAATTATTCTCGTCAAAGGGGTTGGATGTCACGAGCTCAATGCATTATTAATTAAAACTTGTTTGATCCACAAGTTTTCCATGATTTAAATATTTGTGTTCTAAATCTTTATGCTTATTAAACCTATGAATTTCACTCAACCTTTTGTTGACTTTTTAGCATGTTTATCTCAGGTAATCGAAGCTAAGGACTTGGAGCTTGGGACGAGAAGAATGACTTTTGTTAAAATAAATGAATTCCATTCCTCATAAACAATGCTTTTATATTTGGTTGAACACTTGTATCTTGTTAGTCTTATGCTTGAGACAACGCCTGCACTCTGAACTTTTTAGTGAAATGGAATATGTTTTATAACGTCTCTTTTTGAGTCGTTCCCTATAATATATTGACTATTATACTATTATTAACACCCGATTATTGGTCCCGAATCCTGCTTTAAATTTTGGGGTGTTAAAGATTGGTATCAAAAGCCATAAGTTATAGAGAACTAGGTCATTTTTCAAAAACCTAAACGATAACTTTATTTTTCTAATTTTTGCGCGCAAAATGCTCCTCGTGGTTCCCGCTCAAGTCATCCTAAGTGATTACCATTCTTAGTATTCCTTCATCATGAATACATTATTGCTTAGTATTTATTAAATAAATACTATAATTTATATCGAGATATACTTCGATAATTAAACTTTATATCAAAGTTTTCATATTTATTTACATGTTTAAATAAATCATTATTAAAATATTTACATGTTTAAATAAACCAATATTAATTTACCACATTTATTTTGATGCATTGGGTTCATTCGTATGTTGCATAAATTTTTATCTATGTAGTGACCTTATGTATTTATTCTAGTGTGATTTATTCTTATCTTTGAGATTACCGCTACCTATTCACCTTATATCGGTCAGTTATTTAAATATTGACCACTCCGTTTATCGCGTACTTCCTGATTTCTTATTTACTCCCTCAAGCATCAATACTAGAATTATATAAGGATACCTTCATATATGAGCTATGTTCTTCCCGATCTTTTATGATTATCTCTTGAGTACCGCTATCTACTTATGTAAAAGTAATTTATATAAGTGTCGACTATTTTCGATCACTTATGTGTACTTCGTGGAGTACCCCTATATTCTTATATAAAGGTTGTCTTTGTGATCACCATAGCTCTTCTAAGACATTGTTAGCGATACAATGGTTTCTAAACCTTCTTTATGGCCTTGTGTGTGTGACACAATGGTTTCGTTTATTTCAAGACATTCTGATATATATGATTATCTCCGAAACGTTTTCATGACCTTACCTTGTTCTCTTTTGATGATATCGCAACTCGACATAGTTTTTTGATCCCACTAGTTATTTTGCTATTCGGCTCTAAGTTTGATCATCTGCCTTGTCCTTCTAAAACATGTTTGTCGTCACGTAATCCGTCGTGTGGGAACACGCCGACTAAATTAAACACGACTTTATCATGTCACATCCTAACCCTTCATTATTTTTGAAAACGGCTATTAGCTTATTCTCGCGTAAAGTGTCATCTAGGAGCATCTACTTTTGGAACTTTCGAATTTTGTGTTTCGCCTTTCTACCCGATTTAGTGAAGATCTTTATTCTAGTTATTTCGCGTGTCGTGTTTAAAGTTTTATCCGTTTAAGTATTATAAACGATTAATGATCCTATTGAATGCCCTGAAAGTTTAAATTTCTCTTATTTTGATAGATTATGACGTTTCCCGCGTCGTAGCCGAACTTTTGTTAAAATTAAATGCTTTCTATCCTATAATCATCTCTATAAGAAAAACCATCATACAAAATATTTAAATAAAAATATTGAAGTTAATTGAAGTGTTTTGGATTAAAGTTAATTGAAGATTTTGGTAAATTAGAAGCAAAGGGTTTATTGTTTTATGATATTGTGTGGTTCGGCTAAGAAATGGGAAACAAGATGGATCCGCGTTTTGATTTTATTCTCTCTCATACTCGTTCGTGTGAACATCTTAAAACCCCTTCTCCAAATTATTTTTATGCGTATATTTTTATACTTAACTTGCTTGTTGTGGAATCCACATGATTGTGCGTTAGGATGGTGTTGGATGAATATTGATTGATTAAAAGCGGTTAGATTATGGAGGTAGGTTAGTTCAGGCGCATTGTGAAGTTGTGATGTGGTGAAAATGGCGTTTGGTAGAGTATTGAAACGAGTCATTTAATGCAGAAAATTTCATCGCCCCTTTTGAGTGTCGTAAAAATGTTAAAGTTAAATTTTGATTTAAGAAATTGGTAGAGCTTGTTTTTACGATCATTTCCATATAAGGATCGTCACGTAACTCTTAAAAAGAAGTTTTTATGGCCAATTGAAGTTATAAACCTTTTTACTAAAAATTCAACTTTACGGGAAAATAATAATTGATGTCAGATTTTTAAAAAGGGTTTTTTTTTGTCACTTTCGGGTCCGTTTTGGCCTTCGGCCGAAACATGAAAGTTGTTCGGAAGGCCGTCTTACTACCCCGCGAGGATAACCAAGTCTAAAAATAAGTAATGGCGGGTCTAAAAGCTAGAGCAAAATCTGCGTTTTTCTTTTTATTTAAATTGCATCAGATCTGATACAAGGGCGTTTTAGCCCATTTCTGTCGAGTTTTGGGTCTCGGCTAAAATACGAAAGTTGTCCGGAATATCGTTTTCTATATAAATTCGTGAAATTCGGTCTAAAAGTGTATAAAAGTGGGGTTTTTGCTCAAAACGCAGGTCTGCCTTTTTATTATAAAAATTCATCAACAATTGGGAAAAGTGAGCTAATACAGTTTTCAACTTGGGATTCGGGGCCTTTCTGGTCCGAATCGGCCTTCCGTTAAAACATAAAACTTGTTTATTTTGACGTTTCACACAACAAGGCGCGAGTTTTGATCTAAAAATGCTAGACGATAGGAAAAACATCGGGGTAAAAGTAGTGGTTCGTCTTTTTGGAAAATTTGAAATAGTCACTAAATTTTGTTAAAAAGTAGGGTTAAGCGTTCTAGTGTCCGTTTGAGCTTGCACAACGTTAACGAATACTATTATATATATATGCTCCGGTTCCATTGAGAATGTTTTATTTTAAGAATATTAAGAAATCTTCGTTTGAGCAAATTGATTCATGTTTTTTGATTTGATTCACAAGTAAACATCATTTAATAGTGAATCAAATCTATAAATCACAAATTTGATTCACAAAACATTGTTAAAATCGAGTTATGGTAAAGGTTCATTAAATTTGTATAGATGATTCAGAATTGTACTTATATCGCAAAATCGAGAGATTTTTAACATTGATTAGAATTTTTTTTACACATTTTGGATTATAATCACAGTAAAATGAGTTTTACGCTTGAAAAACTTGAATCAAAGTTAATTATATTCGCAAAAATCGAGAGATTTTTAACATTGATTAGTATTTTTTTATAACATTTTGGATTGATAATCAAAGTAAAATGAGTCTTTACGCATGAAAAATTGAAATCAATGTTATTAATGTATCGTTTTTGAGCCCTTTCTCAATCTTTCTAAATATAAAAACCTTCTCAATCGATCTGGATTATATATATATATACATATATATATATATATATGAATGTAACAACGTGAATAGGGTTAAGTACTTATGTATGGGTGTATTAGCGATTAAATGAAAAAGAAAATATTTAACATACCAGTTCGCCCTTATCTACCAAATCTGTCATTTATCATGATGTTACCGCTTACTCGGACTTTTTAAAAATGGTAACCTTCTAAAAATAGAAACTTTTCAAAATAATAACGTAACTTAATTATAGGTGGAAATTCCATTAATATAATATTTTAATAAATGAGTTCCAATAGTTAATAAACTACAATCAATTCTTTTAATCGTATTCTTTACCTTTGTGTGAATGGTTATTATATGAATGAATAATGTATCTTTGTTGTTGTTTCATCGTCGTGTTTCTTGGTTCCAGACACATTACACATCATTTTTTATTATCTTCTCTTTTTCTTCGTACTTCATGAGATTTTGGAGAATCATACCGTCGAGAAGTCAACTTCAAAGTTCTCTAACGACTCTCTACGTTCATTAGGGTCGATCAAATAACTCCTTACACTCATTTCTATTGAACGTTGTTATACGTTAATACCGTCAATGCTTACATCTATCCATTGTTAATGTGATCGAATTGTTCTTTAGTTTGCAACTACAAATTCTGCGAATGACGCTCTGTAGCCTTCTGATTCACGGTCTTCTAGAACATATGACTCTTTATGTTCATTCCCTCTGACTACTTCTACATTTGTTCGGACATTCTTTATACTTGATCTATCGCTTTGTAAACAACCTTGATGTCATTTTATAAACCATCTTATTGTTCGCTCAAAAACCATCTTGCTGAGTTCCTATAAACTAAATTGTTCACACCTTATATACTATTTCATTTTCATCTTATGAATTGTTTGGTTACTTTACAAATCATTTAGTTAATACCTTATATACTATTTCATTTTCGCGTCTTGAACTTTAGGAGATGATTATCTCATTTATCGTGTCCTTCCACTAAATTCATTTCAACTAGTCATCAAGCTATTCTTTATTGAGAATCCTGTGAAGATCCTAGACCTCAAGGTAAAACATTTGAAGTAGAGTCGGATCCTCATCTTTTACCCATGATTAACCGACGGAGAACGAGACAAGAATCGAGCGCCGGGACGTCGCTCCCAAAAGGAGGGGAAAATGTAAAACCCCGTATTTAAGGTCACTACTAATTTCAACTTATATTAAACTTTTCAAGTTTCTAAAATATTACTTTTTAATATTTTGTCGTTTTTACTAAAAATCATCAATTTTAAATGAAAACTTCTATGTTTTAAAAATTTATTCATTTTTAATAATCGAGAAATCAACGACTCCGTATTTGGGTCTCGAGTGCCAAGTTATTTTTGTCTTGGATTTTTGACTAGTTATCATATAACTATTTTATTTTTATGATTTTGTTCATTATTCTAAGTCGCGACTTATTATATAGGTCTCGGCTAATTGTTGGAGTCTTCTATCTCGTTGATTTCTCGACCGATCTTCTACTCACGGTGAGTTCATAGCCTCGCCTTTACTACTTTACTTGTTTTCTTAAAAACCCGCGAGGGAGATACATGCTTGCTTTTATAAAATTGAACACAAATTGTTTTCCTGTATGCTGGTCCCGAATATATGATTAATGCTTGAGTACCTATTGCTAAAGTCCCCAAGATATCGTGAACCGTAACTACCTGTGATGGGTGGACGCTAGGATAATAAATAGTACTATGGGGTGACTCCCCGTCCGGGGTTTGTATCCTTTTGGAACACCCACTTTCAACGGATATATTATTCTGAGAACTACAGGTATATAGCAATAATACCTAATCCGTTTGGGGCAATATAATTATTCTCGTCAAAGGGGTCGGATGTCACGAGCTCAATGCATTATTAATTAAAACTTGTTTGATCCACAAGTTTTCCATGATTTAAATATTTGTGTTCTAAATCTTTATGCTTATTAAACCTATGAATTTCACTCAACCTTTTGTTGACTTTTTAGCATGTTTATCTCATGTAATCGAAGCTAAGGACTTGGAGCTTGGGACGAGGAGGAAGTTGCGCTTAAGAATGTCTTTTGTTAAAACAAATGAATTCCATTCCTCAGAAACAATGCTTTTATATTTGGTTGAACACTTGTATCTTGTTAGTCTTATGTTTGGGACAACGCTTGCACTCTGAACTTTTTAATGGAATGGAATATGTTTTATAACGTCTCTTTTCGAGTTGTTCCCTATAATTTATTAACTATTGTACTATTATTAACACCCGATTGTTGGTCCCGAATCCTGCTTTAAATTGAGGGTGTTAAAGATTGGTATCAGAGCCATAAGTTATAGAGAACTAGGTCATTTTTCAAAAACCTAAACTATAACTTTATTTTTCTAATTTTTGCGCGCAAAATACTCCTTGTGGTTCCCGCTCAAGTCATCCTAAGTGGTTACCATTCTTAGTATTCCTTCATCATGAATACATTATTGCTTAGTATTTATTAAATAAATACTATAATTTATATCGAGATATACTTCGATAATTAAACCTTATATCAAAGCTTTCATATTTATTCACATATTTAAATAAATCATTATTAAATTATTTACATATTTAAATAAACTAATATTAATTTATCATATTCATTTTAATGCATTTGCGTTCATTCGTATATTGTATAAATTTTTATCTATGTAGTGACCTTATGTATTTATTCTAGTGTGATTTATTCTTATCTTTGAGATTACCGCTACCTATTCACCTTATATCAGTCAGTTATATAAATATTGACCACTCCGCTTATCGCGTACTTCCTGATTTCTTATTTACTCCCTCAAGCATCAACACTAGTATTATATAAGAATACCTTCATATATGAGCTACATTCTTCCTGATCTTTTATGATTATCTCTTGAGTACCGCTATCTACTTATGAAAAAGTAATTTATATAATTGTTGACTATTTTTATCACTTATGTGTACTTCGTGGAGTACCCCTATATTCTTATATAAAGGTTGTCTTTGTGAACACCATAGCTCTTCTAAGACATTGTTAGCGATACAATGGTCTCTAAACCTTCTTTAGGGCCTTGTGCGTGTGACACAATGGTTCTGTTTATTTCAAGACATTGTGATATATATGATTATCTCCGAAACGTTTTCATGACCTTACCTTGTTCTCTTTTGATGATATCATAACTCGACATAGTTTTTCGATCCCACTGGTTATTTTGCTATTCGACTCTGAGTTTGATCATTCGCCTTGTCCTTCTGAAACATGTTTGTCGTCGCGTAATCCATCGCGTGGGAACATACGGACTAAATTAAACACGACTTTATCATGTCACCTTCTAATCCTTCATTCTTTTTCAAAATGGCTATTAGCTTATTCTCAGGTAATGTGTCGTCTGGGAGCATCTACTTTTGGAACTTTCAAATGAAATTTTGTGTTTCGCCTTTCTACCTGATTTAGTGAAGATCTTTATTCTAGTTATTTCGTGTTATTTTGTTTAAATTGTTATTGTGTCTTGTTTATAAGTTTTATCCGTTTAAGTATTATAAACGATTAATGATCCTATTGAATGCCCTGAAACTTTAAATTCCTCTTATTTTGATAGATTCTGACGTTTCCTGCGTCGTAGCCAAGCTTTTGTTAAAATTAAATGCTTTCTATCCCACAATCATCTCTACAAGAAAAACCATCATACAAAATATTTAAATACAAATATTGAAGTTAATTGAGTTTTGGATTAAAGTTAATTGAAGATTTTGGTAAATTAGAAGCTAAGGGTTTATTGTTTTGTGATATTGTGTGGTTCGGCTAAGAAATGGGAAACAAGACGGATCCACGTTTTGATTTTATTCTCGCTCATACTCGTTCGTGTGAACATCTTAAAAACCCTTCTCCAAATTATTTTTATGCGTATATTTTTATACTTAACTTGCTTGTTGTGGAATCCACATGATTGTGCTAGTCTAGGATGGTGTGGACATGAAATAGTGATTGATTAAAAGCGAGTTAAGATTATGGAGGTAGGTTAGTTCAGGCGCATTGTGAAGTTGTGATGTGGTGAAAATGGCGTTTGGTAGAGTATTGAAACGAGTCATTTAATGCAGAAAATTTCATCGCCCCTTTTGAGTGTCGTAAAAATGTTAAAGTTAAATTTTGATTTAAGAAATTGGTAGAGCTTGTTTTTACGATCATTTCCATATAAGGATCGTCACGTAACTCTTAAAAAGAAGTTTTTATGGCCAATTGAAGTTATAAACCTTTTTACTAAAAATTCAACTTTACGGGAAAATAATAATTGATGTCAGATTTTTAAAAAGGGTTTTTTTTTGTCACTTTCGGGTCCGTTTTGGCCTTCGGCCGAAACATGAAAGTTGTTCGGAAGGCCGTCTTACTACCCCGCGAGGATAACCAAGTCTAAAAATAAGTAATGGCGGGTCTAAAAAGCTTATAGAGCAAAATTGCGTTTTTTCGTTTTATTTAAATTGCATCAGATCTGATACAAGGGCGTTTTAGCCCATTTCTGTCGAGTTTTGGGTCTCGGCTAAAATACGAAAGTTGTCCGGAATATCGTTTTCTATATAAATTCATGAAATTCGGTCTAAAAGTGTATAAAAGTGGGGTTTTTCATTTTGCTTCAAAACTCGCACGGTCTGCCTTTTTATTATAAAAATTCATCAACAATTGGGAAAAGTGAGCTAATACAGTTTTCAACTTGGGATTCGGGGCCTTTCTGGTTCCGAATCGGCCTTCCGTTAAATACATAAAACTTGTTTATTTTTGAGTTTCACACACAAGGCGCGAGTTTGATTAAAAATGACTAATCGCATGGACAGAAAAAAACATCGGGGTAAAAGTAGTGGTTCGTCTTTTTGGGAAAATTGAAATAGTTGCTAAATTTTGTTAAAAAGTAGGGTTTTAAGCGTTCTCAGTGTTCCGTTTGAGATTGCAAAAATGTTATCGAATTTATTAGTGATTAGTAAATTAGTGTGTGCGGTCCGGTCATTCAAAAAATGCGCAAGTATAAAATTATGGGTGACTTATATATATATATATATATATATATATATAGGACTCCGGTTCCATGAGAAGGTTTTTATTTTTGAGAAGAATGAGAATAAATCTACGTGTGAGCAAATTGTCTTAATTCATATTTTTTGATTTGCTTCACAATTAAAACATCATTATAATAGTTGAATCAAATCTATAAATCACAACTTGATTCACAAATAACATTTGTTAAAATGAAATGTTATCGGTAACGGTTTCATTAAATTTGGTATAGATGATTCAGTATTGTAATTATATTCGCAAAAATCGAGAGATTTTTAACATTGATTAGTATTTTTTTATAACATTTTGGATTGATAATCAAAGTAAAATGAGTCTTTACGCATGAAAAATTGAAATCAATGTTATTAATGTATCGTTTTTGAGCCCTTTCTCAATCTTTCTAAATATAACAACCTTCTCAATCGCTTTCTGGATTATATATATATATCATATTTATATATATTTATGAATGTAACAACGTGGTGAATAGGGTTATAGTACTTATGGTATGGGTGTATTAGCGATTGAATGAAAAAGAAAATATTTAACATACCAGTTCGCCCTTATCTACCAAATCTGTCATTTTTCATGATGTTACCGCTTACTCGGACTTTTCAAAAATGGTAACCTTCTAAAAATAGAAACTTTTCAAAATAATAACGTAACTTAATTATAGGTGGAAATTCCATTACTAGAATATTTTAATAAATAAGTTCCTATAGTTAATAAACTACAATCAATTCTTTTAATCGTATTCTTCACCTTTGTGTGAGTGGTTATTATATGAATGAATAATTTATCTTTGTTGTTGTTTCATCGTCGTGTTTCTTGGTTCCTGACACATTACACATCATTTTTTTTCTCTTCTCTTTTTCTTCGCACTTCATGAGATTTTGGAGAATCATACCGCCGAGAAGTCAACTTCTAAGTTCTCTAAGGACTCTCTATGTTCATTTGGGTCGATCAAATAACTCCTTACACTCATTTCTTTTGAACGTTGCTATACGTTAATACCGTCAATGCTCACATCTATTTACTGATAATGTGATCGAATTGTTCTTTAGTTTGCAACGACAAATTCTGCGAATGATACTCTATAGCCTTCTGATTCACGGTCTTCTAGAACATATGACTCTTTATGTTCATTCCCTCTGACAACTTCTACGTTTGTTCGGACGTTCTTTATACTTAATCTATCGATTTGTAAACAACCCCGATGTCATTTTATAAACCATCTTATTGTTCGCTCAAAAACCATCTTGCTAAGTTTCTATAAACTAAATTGTTCACACCTTATATACTATTTCATTTTCATCTTATGAATTGTTTGGTTACTTTACAAATCATTTAGTTAATACCTTATATACTATTTTCATTTTCGCGTCTTGTACCTTTAGGAGATTGTTATCTATTTATCGTGGTCTTCACTAAAGTCATTTCATCTAGTCATCAAGCTATTCTTTTTTTGAGAATCCTGTGAATATCCTAGCCGTTAAGGTATAACATTGAAGTAGAGTGTATCTCATCTTTTACCCCTATGATTAACCGACGGCGAGAACGAAGACAAGAATGAGAGGTGGAGCCGTCGCTCCCAAAAGGAGGGGAAAATGTAAAACCCCGTATTTAAGGTCACTACTAATTTCAACTTATATTAAACTTTTCAAGTTTCTAAAATATTACTTTTTAATATTTTGTCGTTTTTACTCTAAATCGTCAATTTTAAATAAAAACTTCTATGTTTTAAGAATTTATCCGTTTTTAATAATCGAGAAATCAACGAGTCCGTATTTGGGTCTCGAGTGCCAAGTTATTTTTGTCTTGGATTTTTGACTAGTTATCGTATAACTATTTTATTTTTATGATTTTGTTCATTATTCTAAGGTCGCGACTTATTAATAGGTCCGGTAATTGGTTGAAGGTTTCTATCTCGGTGATTTCTTGACCGATCTTCTCTCTCACGGTGAGTTTCATAGCCTCGCCTTTTACTACATTTTAATTGTTTTCTTAAATACCCGCGAGGAGAGACATGTTTGCTTTTATAAAATTGAACACAATTGTTTTCCTGTATGCATGGTCCCGATATATATGAAAAACGAGTCGATTCCTTTAATATCCGTAATGCTCCAGGCGACAGCTCCCTTCTAGTTTTTTAGAACCTCGAGAAGCGTGGTCGAAGAGATAACTATAGGGAGTTGGTCATCCCCTTGTAGGAAGGCATACTCAAGATGCTCTTGAAACTCTTTTAGCTCCAATTTTAGTGGTTCAATCATTAAAGGTTTTAACCGATTTTCTGAAGCCTTCCATTCCAGTGGCTTGATTGGTTTCGGGTTTGGGTAAAATGAAACCGCTCAAACTTCCTTCGGGTCTTGGTCTTCTTCCCTTTCGACCCATTTTTCGTCGTGGTCAACCGTTGTTAGGAATAAATCTTCACAAGACTTAATACTGCCAAGGTATAACTAACAGTACTAATGGAGTTAGTACTGCCAGTGTTAGTTAATACTGCTAGGAGAAAAAGTTAAGACTGCTGTTGGTCAAAGCTGCTGACTTGGAGATAAGTATGCATGGAGAATATTATGGGTTGTTTGTAACTGATCCTAATAGATAGGTAGTTAGTTTTGTAAAGGACTCCTTGTGTTCTATAAAAGGAGATCCTAGGTTTAGAGATAAATATACACTTAGACGAATACTTTTAGAAAGAGATTGTGATAGCTTCAAGGTTGTAACCCCAGTACTTCAAGAGTACTCGTATTATTATTCTAATAATATTGAAGCAGTTTGTTATTACTTCATTGTTTGTTTTGTTTATTACTGTTCCATTCATAAACATCTCTAGAGTATCAAAGTGTAGATTCCGCATACACTTTGGTATACATACAAAGTCTCAACCATTGTTATTTTGGATTCATCCAAGGTAACAAACACTTTACTACGTAAAGAATCGATCAAGGCGTGGGATCAACAAGTGGTATCAGAGCCTGTGCTTTGAGAAACTTTGATCTAGGGATAATGGAGTTGGAAAATTCTCAGAACAATGCGTTGGCAAAGCTTCCCATGCTCAAACTAGGAGAGTATGAGATGTGGGAAATCAGGATCAAGCAGTACTTTCAGATCCAAGATTATGCGTTATGGGAGGTAATAGAAAATGGAAATTCGTGGGTACCTATTCCTGTTACAGCACCAGAATCTGGTCCATCAACAGCATTGAAGATGACAGTGCCCTCTACTGCTGAAGAAAAGATTTGCAAAAAGAATGATGTAAAGGCTCGAAGTCTTCTGCTCATGGCACTGCCCAATGAGCATCAACTTACCTTTAACCAGTATGTTGATGCTCAATCAATGTTTGCTGCCATTAAAGCTAGATTTGGAGGGAATGAAGCAACAAAGAGGACTCAAAAGGCCCTACTGAAGCAACAGTATGAAAACTTCAATGCTTCAAGCTCAGAATCACTTGATTCTATCTTTAACAGGCTTCAAAAGCTTGTTAGTAGATTGGCAATTCTGGGTGTAGTTACTCCTCCTGAAGATCTAAATGTTAAATTTTTGAGGAGCTTACCTTCTGAGTGGGATACTCATGTGGTTTTCCTATCAAATCATGAACAGAACCGCTATCAAATAGAGAACAACCCTTTGTTGCTAATATGATAAACTGCTGACACAGTATGAACTAACAACCCGCTAAAATATACTTGCTTTGACAAACCGCTGTGATAAACAAATAACAGAATGTCAAACCGCTGGCTTAAAACACTTACCTTTTTATCTAAAAACTCCTAAAAATCACCCTTTTAAACATTTTTGCTTGATTTCTTTTGCACAACTGAGTACTAGAAGGCTATAACTACTAGAAAAACACCTAAACTTTAACACAACAAAGATTAAAATATAGGAAAAATGAAGAACAAGCTAAAGAATCTAAAAAGTACACTTTTGATCTAAACCAAGCAATAAAACACACATACATACTAGCTAATCATCCCATGAGCTCTGATACCAATTATAGGATATTGGATATTATAACACAATAGAAGATTTAAGGGTTAGCCAAATCTTAGAGAGAGAAAGTGGGAGAGAAAACTTTCTAGTGAGAGAAAATTGAACTTGTATAATGAAATGCCTAACCACCTCTTCCAAGGCATGGAAGAGGCTTATATAGTGAATACAAAACCGACCTTAAGCCCATGGTATGGGCTTACACGTGTAGGTTTAATACCCGGCCCAATACCGTTTGTCATACGATTAACTATTAACTACAAGCTACATTAAACTGTAAAATACACTGGTGACCGAGTCTTTTTCTTATATCTAACACTCCTTAAAGCACATACTTACTCTCACGCTAGAGGTGATTTGCAGGGACACCCTCTGCACTTCACTTAACGTAGTGTTTCCATTTGTATTGTCATAGGTTATTCGAGACTCGACAGTCAAGCATCCATCTTAAGAATCCTTCGATCCCCATCGAAGCCTGATCGTGTCTATATTTGCACAATCACCTATTAACTAACATTAACGGGCAGTGTACCTGATCGATTGTAGGTTCGTTGGTAAGTAGGGTGTTGATCACTAAGAGTGAGCTTTAATACTTTAATTAACTAGTATTTTTAATTATCTAATGTTAGACCTAATTAATCCTAATTAAACCTAAACTAACGCAAATGGAGGGTTTCAGCCTGAGAGACTGGCACGAGTTATGGTTTAATCTAAACTGATAAAGATATAAATAAGACAAGTAACACACGTAAGCAGATAAACAAACGATAAAGAAGAGGTCAAGCACTTATGTAAAGAAAACGTACTAACCAAGTTTATTCAAATAAGATGTACGAATTGTCTATGTGTGCAATGATTGTACTATATTTGTTGGTGGTATATCATTCAAAAGCTAGGTGGTACTTCTCCCTAAACTCTAGGTTTGTTTAATGGTTAATACTATCACAATCAACCAAACCTCAAAAGTTCACACACCACCGTCATTATATCAATCTAGGTAGACAAATTGAAACCTAACTCAATCGAGGCATTATTACCAGACAAAATATGCATATAGTTATCTATATACTGGTAGTCTACAATCTACTTAACTACCAAAGGAAATATAATGTTATTTGTAATCCTAAGAAACCTTAGTATACCCTTCACTTAACCAAAGGTAGAAACATGATTTTATTTGTAGTCCTAGTGATCTATTTATATAGATAAGATGTATGTAGTATCAATCCAAGACTCTAGCCTATAGCTCAAATAACGATGAAGTTACAACGCTTTATTTATAATCCTAGATCCAGTTGAATGATAGATGAAAACATAATCAACCAATAAACGGGTATGAAGTGATAAACATAATCGACATGCAACGAAAGAGTAAACAATCGATATAAACAAATCAAAACATCAAATTATCATAAATCTGGCTAATACCTACCGGTATTAGCCCATAATCTTTATGACAATACACAGTATCATATTCGAAACTATTAAAGTAGAATTCATAAAGAACGATATGCCAACCAAACGATAATTGCGGAGTATAATGATTACAAGAGTTTTCCTATAGAATGAATGCACTTGCAGGACCTTCTTGTCTTCTAAAATCATCTGAGAATCGTACTTGGTGGTTAAAAGCTTGTTGAAAATCGAATGTTAGGTTTTCTATTTATAGGTTCTCAAATCAGGTCGATACTGCGTATTGATGAGGTCCAATACGGCTTATCGAGGGTCTTCAGCGTAGGCTCCACGATTATTATATTCTAGAATATTCTTTAATCGCCTCCCAATATAGCGTTAGTGAGGTATTAGATACGTGCGTATTGTATCGCGTTGAGTCTTCTCAACTTCTCGCTTGTTCTCTCTAAAGTCTCTTGACCAATCCTGCTCGACTTATACTCACACTAAACCGGAACGCGTTAACTCCCACTCTCGATCGTCCGCGACTACAATCCGTCAGACTCACTCGCATTCCAAACTGTCACGCAACTCCGTCTCATTCCGACACCAGCGCGGCTACACAGCGTCGTCTCGCCTGCGATACCCCTTGACTCTTTCTAACCTCTGTAACTCTCCTAGACATCAACCTATGTTCTTATTCTGATACGCCACCATCTCATACTACTAATCATTCTGCCTCATACCCCGCTTCTCTCTGCACACTCTATCCTTTCTGACTCTCTTCTAAGGCTCCACAAACTAGCATTTCTTTTCTCCATCTTTTGCCAATTGCTTGGTAATAACTGAAATTCATAAAGATAAGCAATTAAGTATCAAATCTTATATAAAATAATATAAAACGAGCAATATAGATGAGATAAATGATGCTAATAATTAGACGTTATTTGATGTCATTAGTTATTCATTAGAGAGAGGACTCAAAGGTGACGACAATGGCTTCTTTAGGAGACGTTTTTTATTTTTTATCCATTCAACAATAACAATACACTATAGGTCTGATAGATAGCTTTTAACCGTATTTTTATTATTCATTTATAAAATAGTTTGTAAGAATTATAATGTTCAATCGATCAATTATTTCCTTCATTATTTCTTCTGCAATCTATAACATGAGTGGCTAAGCACCTTACGTACTAGCCTAGTTATGTATTTATTATTGTGAACATGCATGTTCCTTAGTTTGATTATCTTTTATTTGGATATTATAGTTGCCTTTTGATTGATCCCCGCGTTTTGGTAGTGTTAATGCTAGTATAGATCCCTTTAAGCTATTTAGTACGCGTAAGCTGTTGAAAGATAGTTTATCAGGATACTAAGAATAAGGTTGCATCTGTTCTTATTGTAGGGGTTGCCTTATGGCCGCCTGCATTAGATTAGGCACTTATAAAGCGCGGGAAATCATTTTAGGAGGGTTTGGTGTTGAGTAGTGGGATTATTGACACGTAGACAAGTCTTTAGGATAGTTGGGGGTTTAATGACTATGAACTAGATACACGAATTTTATGAACAACAGGGTTGAGATCATAGGGATTATAGGTTAGGTTGCGACTACAAATCAAACCTAGCGATATTAGAACCACCATAATAAATGGTAATTAGACATTGCACTAGCAAACATTATCTTCTCAATAATAAAGTAATAGCTAGGCTAGCACGTCTCTTTCCCTTGAATTAATTCTCCATTTGGTTTTCGTAATTAGTTTCATTGCATTTCTCAAAAGAATCAGCTTTTAAAACCATTTCAATTCAAATTAATAACTAACAGTTAGCTCTTAGGACGATCTCGGATTTACCAATCCTATAGTATTCATGATCGGGTTCTTTGCCCGTTAGTATGTTTGTAGACCATAGGTTAAGGGTGAGTACGGTCCAAAAACAGGACCGAACCGACTAAGACCGGACCGGACCAAAACCGAAGTTGTACAAAACACTAGACCGAGGACCGAACCGAAATGGTCCGGTCCGATCCAGGTCGGTCCGGTTCGGTCTTCGGTCCGATCCGGTCCAACAAAGAATAATCGCTGGGTTTTTTGTAAGACCAAACCGGACTGTACCAGACCGAGGACAGAATTAGGAAAAGCATGAACGGACAAGACCGAAATACTGTTCCTGTCCGGAAGTTCAAAGTTATCCGGTCGAATGTTCCATATGATACAGCCATATAACACGTAGGTGTACTCGACGCATCATATATATATATATATATATATATATATATATATATATACATATATATATATATATATGATATATATATATATATATACATAATATATATATATTAGCAACATATATAAATATATACATAACATAAATATATATAGTAAACCATACATTTATATATATAATACATACATATATAATTATATACATACCTATATTAATTTATATATATATATATATAATATAAATAAATAGTAACACATATATATAACGTATACATATTATATATACGTATACATTATATATATATATATAAATAGTATAATATATATATATACATATATACATTTATCTATATACACATATAAATAACACACATGATATTTATATATATGTAACCCACTCTATAAATATATATATATATATATATATATATATATATATATATATACACACATATATATATATATATATATATATATATATACATATATATATACATATATACAATACCTATATATGATATTTTATATCTAATACAGTATATATACACACACATATATATGTATACATTATATATAACGTATACATTATATAAACGTATCATAATATATAGCTAATACATATAGTATAAACGTATACATATTATATACCTATATATATAAATATACATACATATATATATACCATACATATAGTATATACATACATATATATATACAATACCTATATATATACATACATATATATATAATATAATAATATATATATATATATGTATAACCCATAATATACGTAAACATATATATAATACGATACAATATATATACAATAGTATATCTAATACTACATATATATAATATATATATACTTAATACCTATATTACACACACATATATATACACACATATAATATGATATATGTAGACATATATAATATAGATATATAGTATAAATATATATTAAATATATATATATAATATATATATATATATATATATATATATATATATATATATAATATATATATATATCACACATATATATATATATGTATACTAAATATATACAGTATATATATACATATATTATAACATATATAATACATATATAAACACACATATATAGGTATACATATCTTATAATACGTATACATATATATACCGTATACAGATATATTACGTTTATACATATATAAACCGTATAACATATATAAATTATATATATAATAAAGTATATATATATATATATATCTATATAGAATATATATATATATTAATAGTGGTTCCCACAAATGGACCTCACAAGACATACACAAGCACGATCACAATAACTGTACTATATATATATTTAGATATTATTTGTATTACACTATTAATATATATATATATATATATATATCTATATATATATCTATATATATATATCTATATATACGTATATAGACGTATATATGAATATATATAAGACCTGCAAACATCACACCCCCAGCGCAATACCTCCTACACGACTCACATTCACACATCTACAACCAGTACCAACAACAACCCCACACGTCAAGCCACTCGATCACGCAACTACCAACTCTGCCCGTACTCACGAGCTATGCTAATCTCAATCTCGCGATGTCTGCGTGCGGCAACTCTATCATCCATACTCACGACACACTCACTGCCTAACGTACTATAACCACAGTCTGGAGCACACAAGCACACATACGAAGAAGTCGGCACAACACTGATGCTTATGCAGGAGTAGCCAAGGGCACATCATGAGATCAGTGGGATTCACAGGGCTAACAACCCAAGACACCAAGCACGTATAGCACAGACGAGATTCACATTTATCTCACCTACTCAAATCAATCACGAGAATATACGTGTATAACTAGGAGCTACATACTATTGACTCACTGGTGAGCGCAGACTAGAATATCATCTCTCCGAGCGTAGACACTCACTACCATACCTATTCAATTCGTCTGCGATTAAGCGATTAATATAGCCCCCAACTCCACAATCAGCAATCACAATTGTTAATAATCCAACATCTTTTAAACATCTCGATCACAAACTACTCGCTGATGGTGGTTAACAGCATCTAACTAATTTGGGTAAATACGGTATTATACACTTGGGTATGCTCATCGTTTAACAATTTATACTATGAACCATTGCCTGAGCATACACTCAAGGTAGAGAGAAATATGCGCACATGAGATACGTGATATTCTCTGCAGGTAATAGATCAGATATAGGTCTACGTACACATAATCTTGCGGTAATTGGCGATTTTAGTTATACATTGACTGAGGTACGAGTATTGTTACTAATGATATTTTCGAGAGTGTTTACGGGGGGGGATAAGTGAGTTTGTCACAGAGATAGTAGATATGTGGACATTGAGATAAAGATGTAGGATATAGTATACAGATAGAAACGGTTGGAGATAAGTGATAGGTTGTGAGTCTCACACACTGTAACACAACTCATTCATGGACATAGGTTACTGAGCTACATGATCGAAACAATAGTGAGTCTGTTCAAAACACATTTGAGCGCTTCAGAGCCTGATTATAGAACAAAAAGATAAATGGTATACAAAGGTCGAGGATGACAGTGACACTTCACAGCATACGTGAAAAGGAGAAGTCAAAAGACTATGCGTAGGTAGGTCTGGTAAGTGAGGATTAATCAGTAGATCATCAGACAAACATATATCAGTGGAAATCTCATTAGATATGTGGTATGACTGTATGCCACAAAAATAATAGTATCGGAAATGTGGGATAGACATTAACAGAGATGAGTTACACACTTCACACACTCGATACATCACGTTTTGACTAAGTTTTTTTAGAGCGTGGTGGAGAGAGTTAGTGAGAATGATAGATAGATATGAGGACTTACTATGAGATATGGGAGAGTCTCATGGGGGGGGGAAAAGGTTTTTGGACAACGGCACACAGTGCAAGTTGTCATTTTATGTGACAAGCGTCTTCATGATTAGAGTATAACTTCACATGCAGTGAGGGATCAGTAGTACAGTTGCAGAACACAGCGAGTGAGAGGATAATAGAACTGAGAGAGTGACTGTGGGAAAATATTTGCACCAAGCGTTAATTAAATGACGTGGAACTTGGTGCGTACATATTGGAGGTGACAAGAAACATAGGAGGGTCTGTATACTGTGGATCTGTGGGTAGTAGAGCTGCGCGTTGTACATGGATAGATATTGATAACGAGTGGAGTCCCAGAAGAAATTTAGTTGAGACTTTTAGCGATTGATGACATGACTTAGGCATGCAAATACAATCAGATCCAGAGAGGTATCACATATAGGAGAGTGTATAGCACTTTATACTCTAGTAAGGAGACAATAGTGAGACAGAAGGTATGTATAGGCAAGCAGTAGATACACACTATACATCTAAGATGAGATAGATGAGTGATGACGATATGAAGAATAGTAGGGGGTGATTGGTGTGTGAGTAGTTCTGAGTTGTAAGTTGAGTATAAAGAGAGGAGAAGATCACGAGAGCACTATTCATATCAGTTGAATATATGAGTTATTACAGGAGAATGTGATGTTCGACATGGGATTTTGTTGGATCAGTTGGGTGGTGCATTAGGAGTACATCTTGGACATGGAGGACTGATATTTATTCTCTCTGGTACGTCAGTGTGATGGAGGTCAGACTGGGGTAGTAGATACGCGAGTTAATGATGACATGTAAAAGCAGAATGAGAGAGTGAGGGATAATAGATGACACAGCGGTATATGTCTGTATTATAACTGCAGATAGAGGTTGATTGGGATACTATAGCACTGTGAGATGAAGTGCGCATAGGACATTGATGACGACAAGTATGATGAGAGATCAATTCAAAGAGCAGAGAGAAATACATGGGAAGAGCTTGTTGAAGAGTCGTGCACACAACAATGAGAGGAGATATGCTGGTTTGGCACTGAATGGGGTACAGTGCGTAAGAATAGTATGACATTCACACTAGTTATGTGTATCGGACCACATGAGTGAGAGATAGAGATGATTGTAAAGAGATTATGTACAGTGTAGTTTATTTAAATAGAGCTATAGCATGACATAGAGGTAGATTAACTGTGGGACTTCGGAGTCACGTGAAAGAGAAGGAATGAACAGTTGATAATAGTGGATAGTGGTGGATGATCTTCAGGGACTATGATAGAGAAGGCAGGATAACTGTGTGATGGCTATTTTACTAGTTGTTAGTTAGATTATAGATTTGGTTAGTGAGATGATTTATTTTTTGTTTGAGGGGGGGGGGGGGGTGGTGGGGGGGGGGGGGGTGGGGGGGGGGGGGTTAATTGTGTGTTTTTTTTTGGTTGTTTTTGGGTGGGTGTGTGTGGTTGGGGGGTTAATTGGTAATTGAATAGATTTTTTGGGATTGGGGGTGGGGGGGTATTTTTGTGGAATGAGGGAATGGTGGGGGGTTGATTTGGTGGGTTGGGATAATTGTATGGAGGTAAATTGGTTGGGTTGTGGGGTGAGTGTATGATGATTAATTGTTGGGGGGGGGAAGGGGGGTGGATTTGGTTTTGGGGTGGGAGGTGTGATGATAGAATGGGGTTTGTGAATGGTTTTTTAGTGTTAGTAGATGGTGAGGTTATGGGTGATGTGGGGGGAGAGATGTTGTGGGGTGATAGTTAGGGTGGGGTAATTGGGGTAGGTGAAATGTTAAGTTGTGTTGAAAATACGAGCAATTCTTATCAGAAAATTGAACATGAGACATAGCAGATGGTAAGTTGCTGAGTGATTTTTTTACGAGTACGAATTTCGTTCTCACCCAGGAAGCAAAATGTCGTTGCTGATGCTTTTGAGCATGGAAGGGGTGGGAAACACGGGAACCACCGTTAATGAGTTCGAGCTTTATCATAACTATTGGCTTGGATCTCCTTAAGCAATCTTAAAATGCTGCAGACTGAAAGCACGAAACCAGAAAACAACAAGAGTGAGAGGTTGAGTATGCTGATTGAAAATAGCAAATAACCAGAGGCAATTAGAACGGAAAAGTTGGAACCTTCGTACGGAGAAACCTATGCCTCTATGGCAGGAGTTGGTTTACCTTGTATGAAGCGATTGCGTACTTGTGATCATGCACGAGTCCCACAAGGTCGAAGTATTCAATCCATCCATGGTTCCGTGAAAATGACCAAGGATGTAAAGAAGCTATATTGTTGGCCCAATATGAAAGCTGATATCCGCCACTATGGTTAGCAAGTGCTTGAACCTGTGCAAGGTTAAAGGCTGAACATCAGAGACAATCGGTTTTTGTTGGTACAACCCGAAATACCTCAATGGAAAGTGGGTAAAACAAATATCACGAGGATTTTGTCACAAAGCTTCCTAGTCATCACAAGGTATGACACAATTTGGGTAATTATTGACCGTCTTTACAAAGTCACAATCATTATACCCATTAAAGAAACGTGACCCTGCTGGAGAAAACTAGCGAGAATGTACCTGAAAAGAGTAGTAACAAGCAGCGGTAATAACCGAACTCGATTAGTTGTGGGGGGGGGGGGGAATCTCGTGAAAACCCCCCTAGTTCGCATCAAATTCTGGAGGTCGCTACAGAAAGCTTTGGGTAACAAGTTAGAAAGAGTACGGCTATATCATCGCTCGAAAAAAACTGACGGACAAAGCGAGAGAACTATTCAAACTCTCGAAGATATGCTTAGAGCTTGTGTGATCGACTTTGGAAATGGTTGGGTTAAACATTTGCCATTGGTCGAGTTTTCGTACAATAACAGTTATCATGCTAGCATTAAGGCTGCACCCTGTTGAAGGCACTTTAACGGAAGAAAAATGCGCTCGCACTGTTGTTGGCTGAGGTTGGAGAAGTCAACTCACAGGTCCAGAGATAGTACAAGAGACGACTGAGAGAATCATTCAAGTTAAGCAAAGGATGCAAGCCGCTCGGTGAATAGACAAAAGACTACTCTGATTTGAACGTAAGGCCGATGGTATTTGAGGTTGGAGATAAAGTGTTGCTTAGGTTTCGCCTTGGAACGGGTTGTACGTTTTTTGGCAAACGAGTGGAAATAAAATCCCAGTTTTGTTGGAACTTTCAAGGTAATAAAAAGGGATGGAGACGTTGCGATACAAGCTCGAGCTTCCCCTGAGGAGCTGAGCAGAAGTTCATAATACATTTCACGTGTCCAACTTAAAGAATGTTTATGTCGACGAACCCTTAATCCGTGTCCGTGGGAAAATGGACATCCATTTTGATGACAATCTTCAGTTTGTCGAGGAGCTATAGAGATCAACAGATCGTGAAGTTAAACGATTGAAGCGCAGCCGGAATCCCATTATTGTCAAGGTTCGATGGAACTCCAAGAAGGTCCTGAGTTTGAACATGGGAACGTCAAGATCAATTCAAGAAGAAATCTCCCCACCTCTTCTCCAAGACTGCAAACCGTCATCAATGATGTGTGAAAAGCCTTGAGGACAAGGCCACATTTAACGGGTGGAGACTATAACACCTCGTATTTAGGTCAATGTATGATTATGAAATTCATAATTTATTTTTAGGTTTTATACGCTTTACTCTAAACCGTAACTTTAAGCTAAATCGCGTAAACTGAAAATAATCAATACAATGTAAACCGGCGTAAAAACGATAAATGTATACATCAAGCAAGTGTTATAAGATAATTATGAGGATAATAAATAACTTTGTTCATACTTACTTTTATTGCTACGTAAAATGTTTACGTTTCATAATAACAATACGTTAGGCATACCCGAAGTTACTAAAACCTAAACTATACGCCTAAACAAATACCCCGATTATACCCAAAACCCAAAATAAATTAAAATAACATCACGTATACATGCATTAGTGCGGAAATACTATGGATGATACCAAGTATTCATCACTTTCCATATGATCTAGAATATATAAAGACATAAGGAAACAAACTCTTACACCTTTTACCAACTTGTCATGTTAACTTAACCTAGGGTTAGAAAGTAACCATGGTTAAGTTAGCAAGATATTTATACTATAAATAGCCATGCATGCATGAGTAATCTTTACCTTTCTTATATACATGCAAAATTCATTTTTCTCTTCCCTTTTACACCCTAAATCCCACGGCAACATTAAGCCACCAAACAAAATTCACACTTTGATTTTCTAAGTATATACAACCCTATACACAACATACTTAAGGTATTCTAAGGTGTTGGGAAGCATTGGTTCATCATTTTCAAGTAAGAAGAAGAAAAAGGAAAGATTAGGGTTTTGAAAACCTAATCTAGGGTTATAAGCTTGGAAGCTTTGTTTTTGAATCTAAACACGGGTTTAGAACTTATTTCACATCTCTTACATCATTTCTAAGGTTTTCTTAAATCCTTCATACTTTTATTTCTTATAATTTTATGTGTTACATGTTAAATATAGCCATAATCACCACTAATGACTTTCTAATATGTAAAATGAGTTATTATTTATGATTATGATTATATGCACTTATTCTTATGTCATATGATCCTATATATCATGGAAAAGTAAAAATAAAAGTATGTTAACTTATGGATTAAGTATAAACATGTTTTAGGTTAAATTAGGGGTTTATAATGTTTCTTAAACTTCACATATGAAAATAATGAAAGTAAAAGGGTTAAACTTGTTACAATGAATTTACAAGGACTAGGGATGATATTGGATATTATTTATAAGTTACCAACATATGTAAAATATGGTATCCAGAGTTTTATAATAAACTACTAAAGAAAATGATACATAAAAACCAGTTTATTATAAAGTTAAACATACAAATACATATGGGCTGTTTTAATTCGAATCTTAGGCATTAGCTTTTGATATTTATAAAGTTATAAGTAATACGCCTCATAGACGATTACCATAATGATAAGAAACTTGAAAAACCGATCTATAAAAAAAAGATACGTTAAAAACGAAGTTTACGACAATAAATACTTTTATAAAACTATTTTATAAAAAGTTACTAATTCATTACAGCAAACTTTATTTAAAACATCTAAAATATGATATAAATTTTTGATTACGAAGATCGTACACGCAAAATCGATCAAAACGGAACTGATAAACGAGTAAATTACGACATTTACCGATAATTAAAGTTTAAAAAATAATTTATAAACTAAGAAACAGTAAAAAATCACTAATCAACAGGAATTTATCTTTAAAACATATATTACCTTCTGTTTAATAACAAAAAAAACGTACTCGTAAGGAATCACTGAAATCGGGATAAAAACGAATAAGTAATCGCGATTTACGAGTTATACGCTATATTAAAGCCTAAACGACAATTCGCTGTTGTGAACATAATTTTAACTATTCATCATAGAATCTTAAAACTTGAAAATGTAATATTTTGATCACACGTCTTACTCCGAAGACGAGACTTAGAAACGCGAGCAACGGATTAAAACGACCAAACTAGGTCAAATTTTAACGAAAAGTATATTTATAAACATTTCCCTTATAAATACAATTTTATTAAAACATTAGTCGGAGATTAAGCTGATATAGAATATTGAGTGGTTATCAAAGAGCTAATATTACTAGGAGATTTCAAAAATAGCCTCTTCGGATGGCGTAACGATGATTGTTTGGATTTACATTAAAAGTGTCCTAAACTCCTCGACGTCATGTCAGACCTCTTTATTATGATAGCCCGAACGATAGTACGATGTACACAACTAATAATTATATTCCATGTTTAAATTAAGTACTCAGTACATATAGCATCTTAAATTTAAATAGGTTGCATTTTATCGCTTGCGTGACGTTTTTAATCATGAGATAATTGAGCTAATCTGTACTCAGGTGAGTTCATAGCCCCAACTTTTTTACAGTTTTACTGATTTAGTATTATTTGGGGTAGAACATGCTTTGTTTTTATAAATTGGACGCAAGTGTTGAAAGTATTAATTAATTATGTTTTGACTAAGTAGCAATAACCCTCGCAGAGCCCATTATTCATGATTTCTGTCAATTGCATAGATGTAGTTGAGAATTACATTAATGTGAGCGCGAATGATTATAGAATAGATCTAATGGATTAACCTCCCGTTTTTGGTGTGATTAGCTATCTCTATGAACGAACGTTGACCATAGTCGGACTTTAGATGTTGCGGGTTACAACATCTGTACCGGGCAAATAACTGCTAAAATAGCAAATATAATAGGTTGAGCATCGGTAGTCATGATCTTAGTGCAACAATAATCTGTTTTGTGATTGTTGGCATATGTTGTAACATCACGGGAAAATCTTGCTGACCTGCATAGATTTAAATACATACAACCATGAATTCACCAAACAATTTTAGTTGACGTTTTTAAGCAATGTTTTTCAGGAGTTCATTAAGGCAACGAATGGCCAAGATTCTTGGAATATGTTTTGGATTGTATCAGTTTAGACTTATGTGTATCATGTTTTGGGAATAAATGTTTGTCTTTTGTAATATAAAACAAAGAATCAAGTAAACTACAAGCTTTTGTAATATTCTTTTTATATTTAAATCCAATGTATCAGTTTAAAAAAACGACCTTTTTGTGTCGTTCATTCATATTATCTTGTGCTGTTGATCTTGAAGAAACATGCCCCGGATCCTTATTTCCGCGCGACCCATTTTGAGGGTGTTTACAATTTAAAATCCATGTAATCTTAAGCTATCATATCACGTTAAAACAATCAACAATTTAAACAACAACCTCTATTAACTGAACGACCAAAAATTTTATCTTTTCTCATTCAATTAATCAATTAAAATGACAACGTTAGCAGAATTTATGATCATTGCCGGTGCCGACAACCATCCTCCCATGTTGTAAAAATCCTTGTATGACTCGTGGAAGAGTAGTATGGAATTATACATAAAGAATCAGGAGAACAGGAGAATGATTCTTAACTCACTTCAAAATGGTCCACTTGTTTGGCCAACTGTTGAATAGAATGGCACTACTAAGACAAAGAAGTATGAAGAACTTTCTGTTGCAGAAAAATTCCAAGCTGATTGTGATCTTAAATCTACAAACATCGTTCTTCAAGGTCTTCCACCATATGTGTATGCCATTGTGAATCATCACAAAGTTTCAAAAGATATATGGGAATAGCGAAACATCATATGCACGCAACATAATTACATTATAAAGAGAAGAATGTAAATTTATGATAGTTTGCTATAGTTTTTTCATTTGTGAAGGGTGAAAACACTGTACCCGTGTACTACAGGAGATTTGCTCAACTAATCACCGCCATTAATGCTATCAATATGTAATGAAGACCAGTTTATGTGAATACAAATTTTTTGAAACAGTCTCCACCAAGAATGGATAGTTTGTGACAGATGTGAAAGTTTGGCGAAGAGATATTAACATACATACAAACTATGATCAATTGTAATCATAACCTTAAACAACAAATTAGAACATTCAAATGAAACTCCTAGATGCGTGAAAGATACCAAGATCCTCTGCATTTGTTTGCTAACTATAATCAAATCCCGTCTTAAACTTAACAACTAACACTCTCAATACAATCCAACACAGTTTTCCCTCAACAATCTACATGGTTACCACAAGTTTAACACTCGTCCCTCAACCATACTCACAAATGGTACTCCACTACATCACCATCAGCAACAAATAATCAGTTCAGTCATCGCTCCACCATCACAAACAATATCGAGTCTCAACAACTCCTAAGATCACCACAATGCCTGAACAACCACACCGACAACCATCACCCCCCGAGCAACATATTAGACTGAGTTCCCTCAAGTGGACTTAGGGCTTGTTGTACCTGTGTTTAATCAAGGAGATGATCTAATTGCTTGTCTCAATAAGGCAATGGCTTTTCTCACAGTTGTAGTTTCTTCAAGGTTCCCTTCAACCGACAATCAACTTAGAACTTCCTCTAATCCAAGAAACCAAGCCACTATTTAAGACGAAAGGGTTACTGTACAACAAGTTCATAGGAGGCAAGGACAAAGTTATGCTGGTACTAGCTATAAAGGTAATGCTACTAGTTCTGGGGGATATAATGCAGGAGGACATGCAAGAGTGGTTAAATGTTATAATTGTCAAGGTAAAGGTCACATGGCTAGGAAATGCACTCAGCCAAAGAGGACTAGGAATGCTGCATGGTTTAAGAAAAAGGCAATGTTGGCTGAAGCACAGGAGGCTGGACAAATTTTGGATGAGGTGAAACTAGCATTTCTTGCAGATCCAGGCATTCCACGGTCAAACTACTCAGACAACCATTCCAAACGCTACTGCTTTCTAGACTGAGGATCTTGATGCATATGATTCTGACTGTGATGATGTCTCGAATACTAAAGCGGTTCTCATGGCCAATCTTTCCAACTATGGTTCTGATTTATTCTCAGAGGTTACCATCATTCTGACTCATATGCATAATGAAGATGGATAATCAAAGTTGGCATACAATGCAGATTTTTGGAACAACACCAGTTGTTGAATTTTTTTTCCAATAATAAGATACATATGATAGCAATATAATTCTGTATTCTCAATATTTGCTAGAAACATAACAAGCAATTGTTCAAGACACTAATTTGTGTGCACAACAAGACTCAATGATTTTATCTGTGATTGAACAAATGTCAAAACAAATGATTAATCATGTTAATAATTGGGAAAAGGCTAATAAAGAAAAGAATAATGAATCATTAACCGCTGAGCTTGAGAGATATAAAGAAAGAGTCAAAACTTTTGAACAACGTCTTAATGTTGATTTAAGCTCTCATGAAAAATGATTGATTCTCAAATGGATGATATGATTAAAGAAAAGCTTGCACTGAAGGAACAAGTTGACTCACTTGAACAAAATCTTTCTAAACAAATCAAAGAAAATGAATCTTTTATTTGCATAGCATTTCACATTTTTCAAAAATTATTCCAAAGACAAGGAATAACCATATAGAAAATGAAATGATTGGAAAAGAAATAAAGAAACGTTGATAATATTGTTTACAAAATTGGGTCCAATCTGCTCAACATAGTGCACATTTAAACAAAGTCCGCAAGTATTTTTAGATAAGCTCTCACACAAGCTCTAGTATCAAATCCATTTTATCTCAAGAAAAGCTCAGCGTTAATAAAAAAACAATAAATGAAAAAAAAAAAAAAAAGAAAAAATTAAAAGAAAAAAAAAAAAAAAAGAAAAAAAGATTAAACCAACCTTGTATGATGGTAGTGTTATATCTTATGAACATGTTGCTATGCCTGTGATTGATGATGATGAGAAATTGATTTTGAAAGAAGTAAGTCGATCAAAAATGTCTGAAAAAGTAAAGGATCCAGAGGCTATTAAACAATTTTTTTTTCATAAACCTATCGATTATGTAAAATTGAATCAACTATCTGAGGATTTTAGGAAACGTTTTGTTCCACAACAAGAATTGTCGACTGAACAAGCATTTTGGTTTCATATGTCAAACCCTTCCACTGCATCTTTTGACGCATCACCTGTCAAAGTGGAAGCTCATAGTGAACTTCGTAAGGTAAGTTTGGTTAATGAAAGCCTTAAAAAGCTTAAATTACACCTTGCCAAGTTTGACTCTGTGGTGAAGATACAGACTACACCTGATGCTCTTACAAAAGGTGAATGGGGGTTTGAACATACTAAAGCTGTTTTTATAAATGAAATTATTCCATTTTTAAAGTCTTTAAAATACATTGTTAATGTGTTTGATAAAGATCTTCTAAATGAAATAACTAAAGTACAAAACAGGTTTTGACCAATGGAAGCTGCTATTTTAATATGTTTCAGTTGACAAGTCAATGTTTAAAATTATTAAGAAAGAACTGCTTCTTAAAAATGATAGACTCTTACAAAAAATCATGTCTCAAGATGTTGTGCTATGAGTGATGAATTCTACTGCTGTTTATGATAATGTGAATGTGGAAATGCAAAATAGTGAATCTTGTGTGAAGTGTTTGAATCTTGATGCTGAGCTTTTGAACAAACAAAATGCGTATAATGATCTTTTAAAAACTTATTCACAACTTAAAAAAAATGCATTTCTCTTGAGTTAACAATGCAAATCAATCAAGAAAATTTTCAAAAGAAATCAGTCAGTAATAATCAAATTGCTCTTGAAATTCCAAAATCTTTTGAAAATAATGATTTGAAAGCTCAGCTACAAGCTAAAGACACTACAGTTGGTAAGTTGAAGGAACATATAAAATCTATGAGAGAAAATGACAAGGAAGAGAAAGTCAAACATGAAATGGATGAAATTAAGACTATAAACATTGAACTGGAGCATAGTGTGGCAAAATTACTTTCTGAAAATGAGCGTTTACATAAAGAAATTAAGCATTTGAAAAAGATTTACAAAGATCAATTTGATTTAATTAAAAAGACACGTGCTCTTTTTAAAGAACACGATGACTCTTTGATTACCCAATTGAACTCTAAGTCTCTAGAAAATGCAGATTTAAAACGTCAAATTCAAGACAATGTTTTTGTGATTACGTCATTGAAAAACGATTTATGAAAATTAAAAGGGAAAGAAGTTGAAAATGTTGCAAAAATACCAATTGCCACCACTGTTGCTCCAGGTATGTTCAAGCTAGACTTAAATCCTTTAGCTCCTAGGTTATTGCAAAATAGGGAAGCTCACATATACTATCTTAAGCATACTCAGGATCAAGCTGACATAGTTTAAGGAATAGTCAAACAAGCTAAAGCAAACAGCAATAGATAATGTGTTAGACCTTGCCTGTAAGCATGCCACATGAATTCAGGAGTCACTTATATATGTTCAAGATACGTTCCCTAATGCAATTAAACTTAGTGACAAAAAGGTTGCTATCACACCTATGAACAAGGTCAAGAAAGTTAGGTTTTCTGAACCTCTCATATCCTCAACAACAAACATTCAAACAGGTAGAGTCACCTAAAACACCTGATTCTAACACACCTGTGTTGTCTTCAACAGGATTGAAGTTTTCTACTAGTACTTGCAGATCACAACCTACAGGAAATAAAAAGAATGATAGGATCTCGCAAAAACCAAGTAGCAACAGGAAGAATAAAGTAAAAGCCTAACCTAGGAAAGCGAATAAAAAGAATCGTGTTAAAGAATCTATTTGTAATGACAATGTTAAGCATACAATGTTAAATGCAAATTCTTAGTTAATTTGTGGTAAATGTAAGCAACGTATGTTTGATGCAAATCATGATGTGTATTTCCTTTATTTTGTGAATGATGTGAATATGCATGCTAAATCTAAATCTAAGTCAAAGAAAAACCAAGTGCATAATATTTGGAAACCTACGGGTAAAGTGTTTACTGAAGTTGGACTTAAGTGGAAACCAACAAGAAGACTTTTCACTATAGTTGATAACTCGTGCCCATTAACTAGGTTCACTCCCACAAAAGTAGTGCATCCTAAGGAAACCACTTCCAATTTAAGTGAAACATAAAAACCAGAGATTAAAGTCTATAGCAGGAGACTCAAACAAGTAAAATCAGTAGGTTCGAGTAAAAAAGCTAAGATTGTAGAATCTGAAATTGCTACGAACTTGAACCCACATCAATTTATGAGGATAACAATTCTACAGATGTTCCATCTTCTTCTTCTTTTGTCAATGACATGTTGTCCAGATTGTTCTCTGGTATCTGGACTCCGGATGCTCATAACATATGACAGTGAATCACTCTCAACTCATGAACATTGTCAGTAAATTTTTGGGAACTATTCGATTCAAAAATGACCAAGTTGCAAAGATAATGAGGTATGTTGACTATCAGCTCGGGAACATAATTATCTCAAGTGATTACTATTTGAGCGGGCTTTACATAACTTTTTTCTATTATACATATTTTGTGACTCTGATCCTTGAAGTCCGCTTTTTGAAAAAACAGGTTGCTTATTTGGAATTAGAAGGTGTTATCTACTTTATCAGAACCAAAGACACAAATTTGTACATAATTTCTCTTGATGACATGCTAAAGACTTCTCTGATATGTCTTCTATCAAAAACATCAAAGACTAAGAGCTGGTTATGGCATCGTTGGTTATCGCAACTTAACTTTGATACTCTTAACAAGCTAGCTAAAGACGGTCTCGCACGAGGTATTCGAAAACTTAAATTTCAGAAAGATCATCTGTGTTTAGCAAGTGCATTAGGAAAAAGCAAGAAATCCTCTCATTAACACAAGGCTAAAGACACTAATCAAGAGAAACTCTATCTTCTGCATATGGATCTTTGTGGCCCAATGCATGTGGAGAGTATTAACGGGAAAAAGTATTTCTTGGTGATTTTTGATGATTACTCACGATTTACTTGGGTCAGATTTTTGAGATAGGATGAAGCTCCCGACGCTATCATAAAATGCATCAAAAATATTCAAGTTCGTTTGAATGCCACGGTCTGTAATGTTCGAATAGATAATGGAACGGAATTGGTCAATCAGACTCTTCTTTCATCTATAGCTTATAATTGATATATTGTTCGTATTAACTTGGATTGTGTTTTAATTTTGATGGAACCATTCCTACATGGCGTGGAGCTTAAGCATCTTATAAGCTAGCTTAATTTCTAAAGTTTAAAGCTTTTGTAGTTTTTATAAAGCTATTTAGTATATAAAGCATACAACTTTATTAACTAATTAGTGGAGTAAAATCTAATAAAGAAGTAAACTTTAGTGTTTTATTAGTTTATAAGATCGGGTGGTTTAGTTCGTCTCCATTTCGTCAAACGGGTTCTACTTTTTTACCTTTTTCAACCCGTAGTAGTTTTAGTTTAATAATTAGTTTAAAAAAATATGTTTATGATAATGATTGTTAATTTGATTGATGCTAGCTTAGTAGTCATGATTAGTGAGTAGAATATTATATGCTTGTTAAGTGAGTAGTGACTAAAGAATTAAGTGTGAAATAAAGGGGATTGTTGATTAATAATTTTTGAATTATTTAGATTTCTTTTTTGGTTATTTTGACGGGTAAAAGCCGTTAGGATAATCAAACATTAATCTAGTAATTTGTACCAAAATAAAAGAGTTTCAAAATAAACCAACGTTGTGAGAAAATAGTTTTTAAACTGGTACTAATTCATCATATTAAACTCTTCTTCACACTTAATGATCTTTTTGCCTCACTTGACAAGCATATCCTTTAGACATATCTTTTAGATCTTTTAGCTTAATATTCCTTACTTTTAATCATTAGTATAGCTTTTAATTCTATAAAACCAACCAAAAATATACGATAATCAAGCATCCAATAAAAGACATCAACGTGAATTTCTATTCATTTCCCACTGTGGACACAACTCCGAAAGATTGAATAATTACTAATCCTCAAGTAATTCTTTTTTAGAACGGGAAATACTATATTATTACTCGACACGTTTACGACGTATCAATCATTTGTTCTGATTTACCATTTTGTCGCGAAGTTTTTGGGCAAGAAAATCATAATTGGATGCCATCGGTGTTGAAAAGGGAGTGAAAATGGTGGTTGTCAAATTCACCACCATGGTTACATTGAAAGGATTTTATTTATGTTTGGAATTGGGTTTTCACATGCATACGAAAATGTAAAAATTTATCATGTAACAATCCGCATTTTCACGTCATTTTACGTCAATAAATATTCAACTAATTATTTTAAACTTTTACGCGTTTACTTTTAATTTTCAACGTTTAGTTAAATCGCGTAAACTAAAAAATCAACATTCAACATAAACAGACATCAAATAAATTAAAGTTTATGCCAAGCAAGTGTTATATAATTATTACAAGGATAATTTATAACTTTTCATGTTTTATTTTTATTGGTTACGTAAAACGTCTACGTTTCGCAATAAAATGCATTTAGGCATACACGGAAGCACATATACCTATCTATACTCAAACGAATACCCACTATTATACCTAATACCCAAAATTTAATCATTTTACACTCTTATATCCTCATGGCCGGTTTACATACATACACACACTTAATAAAATATAAACTCTCCACTAAATTCTTATGATCTAGTTAATTAACCAACACATGTACCTAGATTACAACTTTCCATAAATTAGCTAATCAAGGTACCTTCCCTTCCTAGGGAGGAGGAGAGGTCTTACACAACCTTGTACCATTACCACTTCCTAACCCTTGCTTTGTTAATGGTTTTGGAGAAATACTTGCATTATAAATAAGACCTCCAAGTAAGCTCTTAACGCTCTTTCATTTTGCAAGTAATCAAAACACACATTTCTCTCTTCTTCTCCCTATACCCCACGGCTCACAAACAACATTTAGGGTTTCCTATAGCTTGATTTCTAGCAAGGTTATAAGTATACAAGTATTCTTAGGTATAATATCTAAGATGTATCAAGGTGGTTTGAAAGCTTGGGTGTTGATTTTACAAGGTTTATATCAAGAAGAAAATTAGGGTTTTCATAAAAAAAATTAGGGTTTTCTTGGAAGTATTCAGGGATAAGTACTTGGGTTTGATTTATGTATCATCTTCCTACATCTTCATTGAGGTCTAAACATAACCCTAATCTCTTCAAATTATTCATTTCATATTTTATATACTTGTTATTATGTTAATCACCACCTAAGGTTTGTTTTGTGAATTTATAAAATATAAGGAGCTTGTTTATGATTCGAATACATAATGATTTATGGTGAAATGATGTTTAAAATGAAAGAACACACTTTATATAAGTGTTGGATAATTTATAGATTTGGTTTATAAATTTATTTGTTGAAAGTTAATTTCAAAAGTTATATATAAATTATCATGAGAACATTTTACTTGGACAAGAGTTATGGAAATGAATATAAGGACCTTAAATATATGAGACATATGGTATAAAGTAAATTAGAGGACTTGTACAAATTAATCAAGTAATGATTTATAAAAACTAGTTTATATACTTTATATATAGGAACTGATTTGAGCTTACTGTTTGGATTCGAACTTTTATAAATATTGGAAACATTTTATTAAAATAGTACATATATTAGGATTGTAAGCATATAAAAACCGAGCTATAACGAAGAAGGTTAAGAGTGAAAATCAATGACACTCAAGAACAAGAGCTAAAACCTCCTAAAACTCAACTTTTGATCTAACCCAAGCACTAAAATGCACACACAAATGATCTAATCATCCCATGAGCTCTAATACTAATTGTAGGATATTGGAAATCATAACACAATGAAAGATAGACGGATAAGCCAAATCTAGAGAGAGAAAGTGAGAGAAAAACTCTCTAGTAAGAGAAAGTGTAACTTGAATAATGAAATGACTAACCACCTCTTCCATGGCATGGAAGAGGCTTATATAGTAACTTATAAACTGGCCTAAAGGGCCTTGGTAGTGGGCTTACACGTTGGGTTTAATACCCGGGCCATTACCGAATGTTATACATTAAACGATTAACTACGAGCTACAATAAATGGTAAAATACACGAGGTGACCGAATCTTTTTCTATTATCTAACAATCTCCCCCTAAGGGAGGTCACCCCAGAAAATACTAACTTAAGCTCAGCAATCTTGATCTTGTGTTCAACTCGTAGTCTTTGATTCTTCATGTGATATCTTATACTTTAACGTAGTGATCTTTGTCTTGTGGCTTATAATTGTACTTGATATGTGATCATGAGATTCTTTGAGATCATCAGCCAAATCTAATCTTTAATCATCAACTTGTGGTCTTTCGCCGTCTTGTGATCTTGTGTCTTGCGGACTGACATGCTTATACCTTTCTTGATCTTGAAATCTTAAATAATTTGTTATTGAAGTTCTTTAACTTTAATACTTGGCCACTTCAAGAGAGACGTGTAATAAAATAATTTTCAATAAAAAAGTTGCATGGTTTTTACAATTCTTAGTTTTTAATCCCTTCTTAGAGAATTTCTTCTGATGAAAGTAAGGTACACATCGAGGTTTTGTCAGTGTTGTGGGAAAATAGGCTACTGTTTCCTGACGGCTCGCTACCGTTGTCTCGGAAGTTAAAAGACCACAGGACTCGAAATTTGGCCATAATTAAATGTAATAAACCAAAGCCGAAATAAGACAATCATTTCCTTCCTTATAGTTTTGTTGCGTATTGTCCTCTTATGTTTTAAGAAGGGAGGAAGGTAATAATCATAATAATCGCAAGACCGATACATTTACTGTGTTCTGCCGGTTTCGCGGGCCGCTGTGACCTCAGAATTCAAAAAGGTTGAGGAAATTCCCGAGGTCGAAATAAGACTACTGTTTCCTGACGGTTCGCTCCCATTGTCTCAGTTTTTTAAAGGACCAAGGGCTAATACTGCTGCAATAATAATAATAATAATAATAATAATAATAATAGTAATAATAATAATAATAATAATAATAATAATAATAATAATAATAATAATAATAAAGCCAAATTTTAACTCTGTGATATCTAAATAAAGCCTCCATCTCTGGACTCATAGTTGAGTTGTTTCGGATGAAATAAAAAGAATATCCTCTAAATCATGTTAAATTAGAACCTTAATGTGGACCTTGTTTTCATCAAATTGGTTCTCTAGGAAAGGATTACAAACTAATTAATGTTTAAATCGGGCACCTTTATAATAATAAAACCATAATCTATTATAATAAGTGATCTCATTTCACTTTATGTTTTCCAAATAAAATCCTTAGAGGAATTAGAAATAAGGGAGCAAGAAGTAGTTGCGCTTACACAATTAACATTTATGAGTAGTGTTAGCATCTATACTTATGTTTAGCAATGATTTCGATTTAAGCTTGGTTTGGGGATTGGGAAAATCGAGGATGATGATCATTGTCTCATGGAGACACCTAGTTTGCGTGTTTTCTGTTCTTAAAGCCTTTTATATAATTTGAATAAAATTTTAACTTAGTTTTGTTATCTATTAATGAATAAATGGTTAAAACATGGCATTTTCGAAGCAAATAATTTTTCTTATACCCCTTGATGAACACCTTTCTGTTCTTGTTTGATGTGAGGGATTATTAGTTAAGGGTGGTTAAAAGATTTTCTTTCCTAGCGTGTATAATAAACATTGCGTGGGGACCAGCAATAGCTTAGTGTGGGGGAATTTTGATATGTGCTTAAACACACATCATTTTATACCAGAAAACACACTAAAATAGACGAATAACTCATAAATATATAAAATTGTATTGCAAATATGCTTGTGGGTTGTTATTTTGTTTTACATGTACAGAGGATTGAAAACAGAGCAAAAACAAAGATTTTCAGACTCGACTCGATCAAGTTTGTGCATTTTTCGAAGTCAAGACAAAATCTAAGAGAGGCTACGAGCACACCATTGGATAAAGCTCGTAAAAACGAATCCAACGGTCCCGACCTTGCCCAAAAACTCGACCCGGTTCACATTTTATGGGCCAAACAATATTCTTAAATATTAATTAAATAAAACTCTGAAAATTACACTCTCCACGCCATATTTTTAAGTCACTTGGTCCACTTGTCACCCTCTAATAGATAAACACTACACCTCTCTCACCTCATACTTGCTCATCAACCCATTGTCGCCACATGAAGGATTCTCATTGGATAGAACATCTCATCACCTCTAATCTAGAGGATATTTATCCCCTCTCCAGTTCATTCTTAATATAATTTTTTCATACTTTCTTTCACAAAAATTAGATTAGTTTATATTTTGTATTAGTTTAGAACTTGTAATAGACTAGCTTATTATAATAGATTAGGTAGCTTATTTTGTAAACTCTAGCTTATTGATAAGCTTTATTAATAAAGATGAATGTTTAGAAGATTGGTGTTACTTGATCCTATTTATTTCTTTAATCCTCTATTCCTTGTTATAAATTTCTATTAAGCTCTTTTACAAATAAATAAGCACTTATAAGCTTGTATGAGCTTATTAAGAGCTTATCTACTATAAAATAGCTTTTAGAATTTTATAAGAGAGGTTTAAATTAGTTTATATCTTTTATGTTTTCATTCGTAGCTTATATATTCAAATAATCTCTTCTATAGTTTATTTTCGGATTATTGAGATTAGCTTTTATTCAGATAGCTTAACCATAGCTTATTCGGTTTAGCTTATTTCAAATACTTTTGGTTTTAAGTTTTTGAATATGCTTCATATAGCTTATTTTGAGAAGCTTATTAACCTAGCTTAATGATCGGATAAGCTAGCTCATAGCTTATTCGAACAAGCTTTTGCCGATTTAGTTTTCAATTTTAATTTTAGATCTAGCTTTAGATCCTAATAGCTTTTAGCTTAACCTTTTCGAAATACTTAATATTTCGGATTTAAGTTATTAGCTTATAGTGTAACAATCCGTGTTTTAAACCCGCAAATTTTTAAAAAAATGGACCAAAAGTGTTATACCCGGTAAAGATAGTAGACCAAAATTGTAGTTTTCTCTAAAATCTATTTTGCCAAACACCCCTTTATCATTTTTAAAATTCATTTAAGCTTGCAATTTTAAAATCTAATGATTAAAACTTATTAACCAGATATTGAACAACTTATATATACTATTATGAACTTATTTTAACACTCAAATAAGTCAGAAACAAAGATCTATAATCTATGCTAATATTTTTTTTGTTTTTTTATGATTTATGACAGATTGAGAAGTAAACTAAGATCTAAGCATTATAATCATGAAAATAGATAATCAACAACATTCATAAGCATAATAACACAGATATAAGCACAAGTAAGCAAACAAATAAGCAAAATAAGCAAATCTAAACTAGGAATTTTAAAGACAGAAAGAGTAATTGAAAACTTACAAATGGACTTAGCTAAACAAAGGCAATTAAGGCTCAATGAGCTGTCTACAAGCTCCAGCTTATCCTAGGATAAGCTGGTAAGGGTCCCATAAGCTCTTCCAAGTTAAGTTTATCATCCAAAATGCATAGATCCATATAAGCAAAGGTAATAAACTGATTTTATTGTTTTAAGTAAATTAAGAGCTTATTAATAGCTCAATTTGAGCTTAGAGACTCAAAGATCTTGTATGAGCTTATTAGTAGCTTATGAAACAGTAGCCTAATCATTTGAGAGAAATAAGAGCTTAAAAGTGAAAACAGTTTATGAAAACTAAATGATGATTTTATTAATGATTAAAAACGGATTACAATACTTAATAAAAGGAAATTACAAGAGCTTGAAAGAAAATTACAATTTTAAACTAAAAAAAAGTTACAAAAGCTATTTTATAAACTAAAGAAAAATGCAGGTAAAGAAGATTCAGCAGATAATCTTGTGTGAGTGAATGAGGCTTTATATAGCCATCAACTGAAGCTTCTAGGTCCTCATAGCCCGCCCCTCTTGAATCCATCTTAGCCCTTCATTATCTCTCAATCATTGGATACTCAATCTTGTCTGTAGGATCACTCTTTAGCTCACACGGATTGCCAGCGTGGCAATCCGTGATATGACATCTGTGATTCTTCTGTGAGTGTCTCTAGTGTAAAATCTATCTCTCCTTGGCTTTCTTGTCAGACCACGTGTGATTCCCTTGTGGGTTTCCACCAATGAGAGGGCTTGGTGATGTATTACTTTGCCACGTCAAAACTTAGCACTCAAATTACCCAACCACACTGTCAATTTAACTTTGCCCCTTGATTTGAGCTTGAGGTAAAACGGGGAAGACAGTGAACAGTGGTAACTGTTCTTCCCGCGTTTTACCTCTTATAAAAGAGTGAGTGTTTGACTTTTCATAAACCCGGGTGAAATTTGTTTGACCTTGGGCTTATAAAGGGGTTTTGGGCCGGGTGTTGGTTATAAAAAAAATGGGCCATTGTGTTGGTTTATATAAGAGTTTAACGGGTGTTAACTCTTATAAACAAGAGTTAACACCGTTAGGGTTTAGGGGACCATTTTTTGCAATTTGGGTTTCTTTGAGGGACTGTTTTGGAGAATTTGGGTTTTGTCTTTTTATGGTTGACCACTGTTGACCATAGGTTGACTTTTGTTGACCTTTGATAGCATTCTTCCGGCTCTTTGCACACTCAATTCCGTTCCCGTGTTCGTGTTTGTCCGGTTTTGACCATTTTCTTGAGATTTTTGCAATATCCGTACCTACACAATCACAAAGTCAAAACAAGCAATATTCAAGCATTTTAAGCACAATTTTGTCTTTTTAGGGCCATTTTTTATATAAAACGGATATGTGTTTTCACACATATCAAAATTCCCCAAACTAAGCGATTGCGTGTCCTCACGCAATATTATATGCTTTACAACCAAATACCTCAAAACTTTCCCAACTAAACCTTTGAAAAGTAGCAAAGACTTTAGTGGGAAAAATTAAGAAATCACAAGTTATAAAACACCCCTTTTTCCCATTTTTCTAAAACTTTTCCAATTTTTTTTAATAATATAACTGAGATTATTTCGACTTTCATTATTTCCATAATTATTAGGGATCATAGAACAAGATGCATTTCGATCCGAGAATGCCCCAAAAAGGATAAATTCATCGTCCCTGACTTTTCACTTATCCAAACCAAGCTTAAAACAAAATCACAGCTAAATATCAGTTAAGATGCTAACACTACTCATATTTGCAACTTGTGAACTTTTCACTCCCGACATTTATTATATTTTAAGTGAATGTGCTATTATGAATTTCAACCATGGACCAACGTTTTGCAACATACTATGCTTTACGTTCCACCTTAGAATAATGAGTTTGAAGGCGAGATCATCCCATGTAGCGACTTTCGTCTCGGCACATCCCAACCTTGCGGCTAAGTGACCAGGCTTTTGACACCCCACAGAGACTAGTATCGGGACTCACGGACCTTAGGTTTCAAAAACTCTCAGGTTTCCCGGATATTCATAGCTTATAAAATAAAATAGTCAAAGTGCAAAAGCATATTTGAATTTAACAAAAAGAAATCTATTTATTAATTTAAACTTGAAATTAAACGTTTATGCAATTGTAACCCTCGACCTTTTAGAAGGCTGCAACATCGGTTGTGAGCCGGCAAGATGCAGCAAACTTTTATCAGTCTCAGATTTTTATTCTTACTATGGGCTTTCTTTAGAAGACTACCACATCGGTTGTGAGCCGGCAAGAGGTAGTAAACTTTTATCAACCCACAGCTTTTATTATTATATTTTTTATTTTCTTTATCATCATATATATTTTTTTCATTTTTTTTATATATATATAAGACTTCTTTTTGAAAAATTCAAGTATAAATTTGAACTAAGACTAAAATTTTTGCTATATATTACATAAAAATTGTTGATTTAAGTTTAATCTCCAAAAACAGCACGTATATTAATCCGATTAAGAGCTTATGGGAGAAAAAGCAACAAGTTACATACATGAGCTCTTAAGATTTCCAAATAATCTTTGTTTAGCATCCTACTCATACCTAACTCTATCATTTTTCGTTCTTCGCGAATTTCCTAAACGTTAAGGAACAAGCTAGATCTCAACACGCTCGATCGATGTCAAATTTATTTAATTCTACCAGCAGGTAGTCAATCTATGCAAAAACACTTATATTATTTTTGAAATTGTGTTAAATTTTTTTTATTTTTTGAAATTTTTGGTGTTTAAAAACGGGCTTACTTGTAAAAACAGCTGCAGGCCCAATCAAATCGGAGATCCCCCCACCCCCCATACTAGAATGAAACTTGTCCTCAATGGTTTTATGAAGGGTGACCTTGCAGTGTTATAGCATATAAAAAACCTAGGCAATCCAAAACTCTTCACCCTTGACCAGGTTAAAAATTCAAGACCAACCTAGAACTAAAAGATATAAGAGACTCATGATAAAAAAGATTCCGGAAGTATGATTCCCGGGGTGTTTGTCCAACGAGGATTGCAATTGAAAGTGGATCTTGGTTTGATTTAGGAATGATGAGATGATTTTGATTGATTATAAGTCTAACAATACGGCCGCAAACATTAGGTATAAGGAATTCCCTAAATTACAAATCTAATGGGCCAAAACCTAAAAAACGGCATGCAAAAAAAAAAATCTCTCTATATATATTTTTTTAAACATTTCATATCTATTATTATTAACACTACCAGCCAGAAAGAAACGATACATACCAGCCGAGGACCGATACACTCCTCCGCAGGAAGGGAACGACAACACTACCAGCAGAAGCGAGGCTCCAAAATGCTGATTTAAAAAATCGTTTTTAGGCCAAAACTCAAAACGCTGAAAGTGTCCGGGACATGTTTTTAGCAACTTTAATAAAGGCACTTTATAAAAATAAGCAATCAATAAGCCCAAAAGCCAAAGAGCTGCTGATTGCGAAATTTGTAGAACGAGTGCTCCCAAACTGCTGATTTTAAAACAATCGTTTTTCGCAAAAAACTCAAAACACTGTAAGTTTGTCCGGGGACCTGTTTTTAAGCAACCTTTAATACAGGCACTTATAAAAATAAGCACTTAATAAGCCCCAAAACGCCAACTAAGCTGCTGCTTTTGAGAAAGTTACGGTTTGGACTTACTTTCGTAAATAAGCTGTAAAAAGCTCCAAAATTAAACCAAATGAAAAAGTAAGATGTTTTGGAAAGCAGCATATTATGTTGCTTATCTGATTCCAAATAGCCTTTCCAACCAAAAACAACTTAAAACTCAACTCAATTTGCATCAAAATTAGTAACTCTACTTTTTCTAAAATAAGCCAAATGAACAATAAGCTACAATCCTAAATAGCCAAAACTGAAAAGTGTGTTTTGGAAAATAAGAATCACTAATGAGTCTTATTAAGCCCACTATATCACTTTTTAAATAGCCATTTGCAATAAGCCAATTAAGCACAAATGCACCCTAAACTCTATTTTTTTGATGTTATGAAATAAGCACTTTTGAGATATAATAATGAGCAAGCAATTGGATTCCTTTGATGATATTAGCTATAAACAGTTGAAGATTTAAGCTCATATGAACAATAATTAAGACTCAAAAGATATTTGAAACACTAAAATAAGCCGGAATGACTTATGATAAAAAGCTTAGCTAAAAATGACATATAAAAGAGCAAGTATAAATAAATGATACAAAAGCTTAAACCAAGGAAAATTAAGCATATATTAACATATTGAAGCAAGATAAGACAGCCATAAACATAATAAGCAATGTACAGTACCTTAAAGAAAAGTGCCGAATAATAAGAGACGCTACCATGGGAACCTCTAGCGTTAAACAGAGGAGGAACTAAACGGGCAGCTTAAGCTCCCTAGCTTACTAATATTAATAGCTAGGGTCTGAGTCCATTTTGTTTTCCATTACAACAACTTCCAAATTGTTTCCCCAATTCAAATGCCAAAGGTAATTCGTTTATTTACAACTGGATTGCAGATTTAAACTTAGTTAACATTATTTAGCTCAAATAAAGAGCTTAGCGATTACAGAAGCTTATGAGTAGCTTTAAACCAAACTTTAAGTAATGTAAGAACTATGGAACAAGAATTGCAAACAAACTGAAATTTCATTAAATGGAACTTTTCCAAATTGCAGACAGGAAAGAGTTTTTTTTTTTTATATTAAAAACAATAATTAACTATATAAATTACTAAAACTTACTCTCCTCCTCCTACTACTCTTTTTTCATGGTCACTAGCACCTATTTATACAAAGAAAAAGTTTAAACAGCTGAAGTCTTCTGTTTGACTTTCATTGGACTTTTCTTTGTTTAGCTTGCCTGTGTTGTTTGTGAGTATAAAGCTTCCTTGTGCTGCTTTGGTGAGATAAACTCACAATATATCCTGATCCATCCCCCCTGGCCCTTAATTTCTTGTATTCTCTCTCAACCCTCTGGATCGAAAATGCTCCTTTGGGATTGCCAACTTAGCATTTTGGCCATGTGGGGTGCGTGTGAGTGGTTGATGGGTGTGCAGGGGTAGAAGTACTTAGGAGAAAACAGTGTTGTGGCTTTGGTTTTGGTTATTGGCGGGAAGATTGGAAAGACAAATGATTTATTACACGTTGGGTTTGTGACAGAGGGAGGTTGAAGATGATTCAAGGGTAATGTTTGGTTTGTGTACAAGAAAGCCCTCCACATCTTTCTTCTTTTTCATTTTCTTTTTTCCTCTTTCTTTCTTTTTATGAATGAAATTTTCCCAAATTGGCTAATCAGCCTTGTCTTTGTATCCTAAATAATATAAACTTAGGGGTTTGCATTTTTGACCCCTCAAGTTATATTTTTCTTTGCTTTTTTCTTCTCGGAGGTGACTTGACTTTGATTGGGATTCGTCTTATAAATTTTCCACTCCCCGTGTTCCTGGTTTTGTTCGCTTTTTGCTTGGTTTTTGTTTCTTTTGTGAGATATCCGTTCTGACCAACACAATTCAGCAAAAGACAAGCAGATATTTGGCATTTTGAGTCGTTTTTGGTTTAATAAAGTTCGTTTTAAATGGAAAATGGTATGTGTAATTAAACACATATCAAAATCCCCCAAACTAAGATGTTGCGAGTCCCACGCAATGCTATGAAGTAAGCACTCGAGAGACTAAAAATCTCAAATCCCTTCGACTAATTACTTGGAAAAGTAGCCAAGCGTTTATCAAAGGGAATAAAAGAATCAATAGTCTTGACAAGTCCCGGTTCTCACCAATTTTTATATTTACACAACTACTCTAAATTTTTAAATTTTTTTTTTTTTAATAAATGTTTGACTTTATTTATCAACAATGGGATCATAGAATGAGAAACGTTCATAGAATAATCCACGGATGTCCTGACGGATAATTTCATCGTCCCCGATTTTTTCACAAGTCCCAAGCTAAGCAATTAAACAAGATCATTGTCGATATAAGTTTAGATGTTAAGCCCTCATACTTATGACTTGCGAACTTTTTACTCCCAACATGGATATATGATTTGAATGTGTGTGCTCGTATCAACCATAGATCAACTTATTTTCATAGTCATAATTCCAGATGAATCATGACTCAAAGCAACAACCTATTAGGCACTTGTAACTTGATTTTAAACCATAGAACTTTTTGCAACATATTTATCATTTTCATAAGTTCTTAAAGCTAGGAATGTGTTGCTTAGTTTGAACACCTACCTAGGCCTCGCTCCCTAGTAGGATATCACAACCAACGACCGGTGTTCTTAGTTTGAAAACCCACCCCGTTGCTAGCGTAGTGGGAAATCACATCAACACCTTCTTCCTAATATGGCTAAGAATCGGTGTCTTAGTTTGAACCCTCACCTAGACCTTTCTTCCAAGTGAGATATCACGACACACCAAATCCCTAGAAGTAAAGACGTCTTAGTTTGAACCCCCACCTCGTGGTTAGCGGAGTGGGATATCACGACACATCTTTTACTAGCTCCATATGATCAAATGTATGCTTCATTGGCATAATTACAATATTCGTGCATTTTTGCATTCATACTTCATTCATGCTTCTTTGGCATTTTATCTTTCAAAACCTTGCTTTTAAAGAATCAAGTTACAAATTTGAAGCTTTTTCTGAAAACATCGATTGACTTAGTTGAACAAGCACGTATGATTAGGTGGATTAGAAGCTTATGGGAGAAAAAGAACACAAGTTATTCATATAAGTTTTGAGACGAATCTTGCTTAACACATAAACTTATATTTAACTCTATCATTTCTTGTTCTTCACCTTTTTAAAATTCAAAGCAATAGAATTCGTGAAAGCTCGGCCTGAAGGAACTAGCTAGGGCTCAATACGCCCGATCGAGTCAAAAATTATTCTCATTCTACCCAAAAGAAAAGTCAAAACTGTGACAAAACACTTATTTTATTTTTGAAAATTTTTTAAATTTTTTCATTTTTTTGGTATTTTTGCAAAAATTTTGGTGAAAATACGGGATTACGTGGTAACAATGCTGCAGGCAACAATCAAATCGAAGATACCCCCCCAAACTAGTACTAAACATCGTCCTCGATGTTTTGAAGGGTACTACGTTATCCTAAGGCCGTTTATGAAGTATGCCAAATGATAAAACGTTAGTCGATTAGATTAGGATATCGGGATTCCCAAAATGAAGCTGAGGATTTGAAGCTCGAGTGATCGAATAGACAAAACCGAGAACACGAGAGCCTTCACAATCCGGGCAATCCTGGACAATAAACAACAACAACACGAAACACGGGTGATAGAAAAGACAAGCTATCTCACACAACAAACAACACTTATTCATACAATTACAACTACGGATAAGCATGGGTTGCCTCCCACGAAGCGCTTGTTTAAGGTCGCTATGCTTGACCCGTCACCTGAATTTATTGGACATTAGGGAATGTTTGGAGATCCGGGACTACCAATTGTGGTACGTCCCCTCCAAAGTAGTGCTTAACACGATGACCATTCACTTTGAAATTCGGCCCGTTGGCTTGAGATAGCTCAACAGTGCCGTAAGGAAAGACTTGAGTGATGGTGAATGGTCCACTCCAACGGGATTTTAGTTTGCCCGAGAAAATCTTCAATCTTGAATTAAAGAGGAGGACTCGATCACCGACGTTGAAAACGCGATTTTTGATCTTGGAGTCATGGATTCTCTTTGTTTTTTCCTTATAGATCAATGAGTTCTCATAGGCATGATCACGAAGTTCGTTAAGTTCATTGAGTTGAACTTTCCGGTGATCACCCGCAGTAGAAAGATCAAAGTTTGCTTGTTTCAAGGCCCAATAGGCTTTGTGCTCAAGCTCGATCGGAAGATGGCATGCCTTTCCATACACAAGCTTGTAAGGAGTACACCCGATGGGCGTTTTGTAAGCTGTGCGGAAGGCCCATAGTGCATCATCTAGTTTGTCCGACCAGGAAGCACGGTTTTCACCTATGGTCCTTTCAAGGATACGTTTCAAACCACGATTTGACACCTCGACTTGCCCACTTGTTTGTGGATGATACGCGGTGGAGAGACGGTGAGTGACTCCATATTTCTGCATGACCTTTGCAAATTGGTCATTGCAGAAATGAGTTCCGCGATCACTTATGATAGCTCGAGGGGCACCAAATCTGGCGAAGAGAGATTTTAGGAATTTGCAAACGACTCTGGCATCATTGGTGGGGAGCGTTTTCGCTTCAACCCATTTTGACAAGTAGTCAACGGCCACGACAATATATTTGTTCCCTCGTGAAGATGGGAACGGGCCCATAAAATCAATGCCCCAAACGTCAAAGATTTCACAAGAATTTCACAAACTTGGATGAGTTATGACAGGCAAGTCTCATCCGCATTGCGAAGTTTTTCCTTGCGATGGCAACGAGTCACAGTTTTTTGAACAAACAGTGGGCATCCTTGTAAATGGTGGCCAAAGAAGCCGAATCAAAAAGATCTTTTTGGCGGTTAGGATTGCACTCATGATGTCCCCGGTGGGTCCATAGTGCAAGACTCGAGAATGTCGAAGAGCTTCCTTGCCGTGCAACAACATCCCTGATCACCATTGATCCGCACAAGATTTATTAAAACAAAAGTGAGTCAATACCCAAAAATATGTTTCTAACCACGTCCTTGGAAGCACTTATTTTCTGTTGGGTTTGACATGCCCTTCACATAGAAATAACGAAGTTAACCAGCTGTAAATTGCCAAAGTCGCAAAACCACGGGGTACAAGGATCACCACGAAAAGTCACCATACTTAAACGTCTCGAAGGAAATGTTTCATTAATCTCTTAGGGACAGAACGTTTTCATACGGGTTATTCTAATCGGGAACCGATGATCGGGCTGCTGCGAGTTTCTCGGCTCTTTTGTGTCGAAGAACTTTAAAAGTCAAATTTCTGAGTAGGAGAACCCATCGGAGAGAATCTCAGCTTTAGCATCCTTTTTGTCAAAGAGATACTTGAGAGCGGAATGGTCCGTAATGCACTATGCTTTTGTCATGATAAGATAAGACTGGAATTTTTCGTAGCATACAATACACATCGGGCTAACATTTTCCTTACTGTCGTGGTGTAATTAGATTCAGCCATCGTCATTGTCTTGCTAGCATAATGGAATAGGCAGGAAAGTGTTTTGTTCATGACGTTTGCCCCAAAACTCCACCTATGGCTTAATCACAACATCGCACATAAGTTCGAATGTAGATCCAGTTGGGGCAATCAGATCGGAGCTTATCCGTAATTTATTATTTTTTTTTTTTTTTTTTCTTTTTCATTTTTTTTTTTTTTTTTTTTTTTTTTTTTAACGATTGGAAACTTGGATGCATTCCATTAGAGAAGATCGAATGTAGTAGTCTTCTCGAGAAGATGAGTCATTGGTCGGGATATTTTGGAAAAATCCTTTATGAATCTTCGGTAAAAACCCGCATGACCAAGAAAACTCTAAACTCCTTTGATAGTGGTGGGGTGAGGTATTTTGCAAGTGACATCGATTTTCAGTCTTTGTCACTCAATCCCATTTTGAGAAGATTTTATGGCCGAGGACAATGCCCTCTTTGACCAAAAAAGGCTTTTTCTCCCATTAAGACACCAAATTGGTGTCACACACAATCTTTGCAACATTTTCTCAATACAGGAGACCGGCAATTTTCACAAAGGAATTCCCAAAGGACCGAGAATCTCCATGAAGACTTTTCCATTGGCTTTTCAACCATGTCATGAAAGATGGCACATACACCTTTTGGAATGTGTCCCGGGTGCAGTTGCATAGGCCGAGAAGACATGCGACGGTAGGTAAATGTTCCGGTATGAGACAATTAAATGAGGTCTTTTCTTGATACACGAGGATCAATGGAAAAGTTTGGAAATACCCGTAGAATCCATCAAGGAAACAATAGTACTCGATTTCCCGCTAATCTCTCGAGCATTGATCCATATACCGGGATGGAAAGTGGACTACGGTGCTTTCAATTTAACTTGCGTAGTCAATGCATACCCGCCACACGGTAAACCAATCGAGTTTGGGATCAACTCATTTCTACTCATTTGAACAACGCAAATCCACTCTTTTTGGGCACACAATGTATTGGGCTGACCCATGGACTATCGGAGATTGGTAAATTAATCCTGCGTCAAGAAGTTTTTTCACGTTCTGTCTCGATGACATCGTGATTTTTGATAACCCTTCTCTGATGCTGAACTGTAGGTTATAGTCCCTCTTCCATTATAATTTTTGTGGGTACAAAATTCCGGTTAATACCCTGAATTCAGAAAATTACCAACGATGGCTCCGCTTGTAAGGGACTTAAGCACCTTGATCAGTCGCATTCGGCTTATCTCCCCCAAACTTAATTCTTAGCCAATGATGACTGGTAACTTGTTTGTCAACTTCCAAGAATGCGTATTCCAAGATGGGGATGGTAAGGATCTTTTGATTTCAACCTCATGTGTTCATCCCTCTTCTTGAAGATTTAACAGTTTTGGCTTCCCAAAGTTGATTTCTTCTTGGGTTTTCTGGTGAACCAATCTCCTTTGTATATTGGAATAAGGATCGGTGGTAATCATTGTTCACGAATGCTTCTAGATGAGAATGTCCCCGTCCGGATCAATAATAAGTCGGATCAAACTCGGTGAAGTGTATCATCATCTAGAGCAAGAAAAGCATTTGCTTCCTTCGACAGTAGAAATTCACTTTCTCCAAATGGAGTTAAAGTAGGAGAGATGAATTAGCAATACAATAGGAGCCAAAAGCACGGAGAAGGAATTTTCCGTATGCCACCGAATCAAAAACCTAAGACCTCTGGCGAGTATTCTTCACTAGCCATATCAAATGACGTCATCTGGTTGCCGTCATATGATTGAATTTGCCGTGTACCTCGAAGTTTGATCTAGGTTGAAAGTTATGGCCTCCTTGCCAACACGAAAGGTAATTTCACCCTCGTACACATCGATTAATGCACAACTAGTTTTCAGAAAACACCTCCCGAGAATGTTAGGTCCTCGGGGTCTGGCTCAAATTCCAACAACCACAAAATCGGGCTGGAAAAGAAATTGAACTTTCCCACCATAGACGGATCGTCTTTGGCGATACCGATTGGTGTAAAGCAATTGAACGGATCCCGCTAGCTCTAGCGTCATGCATGTTGGGGTAAGCTCGGAAAGAGAGAGATCCTTCCACACGGAATACGGCATAAGATTGATGCTTGCACCGAGATCGGCCAAGGCATTGCATGTGTTAATGCCAGAAAATTCACATGGGATAAGGAATCTGCCGGGGTCTCCAAGTTTTTAGGCGATATATAAACAATAAAACTTGTTTATGATTGACCGCCGAGCAAGTTTCTTTCATTTTGCCATTTTACTTCAATTTCTCTTTGTTCCGATTAGGGTTTTTAAAGTTGAGCGAATTTAGCATAAGAGTCAAAAGCTCCAAAAAAAGCTAATTTCGAATACATAATCTTTGAAGAATTCACTATAATTTCTCAATTTGTTCGTTTTAGCTTTTTCCTTGCGCCTTTACAATCATTTTTCTTCTTATGGAAATGGAAACGATGCTTTTAGAATTGGAGTATCAAACGGAGATACATTTGCTCAGATTTGGATTTACCACTGAATTTTAACAACCAGAGAGGTTGGACGTCTTCGGTGCTTCCGTTATTAGCAGGAGGCATCGTGTCCTTTGTCACCTCGGTGTCATGGTTAACTGTGTTCCTCCTGTGGAGGTAACACCACTTCGTAGTGATACCTTTTAAATCTTCCTTTGGTTGGCAACAAGTGTACCAGGAAGAGTTCCAGAACCGGATAGAAGCTGTATAAGCAGTAACACATTTTGAAAGCAATGTCAGTCAATTTGCCATGTTGGGATAATGCAGGTTTTGACCTTGGTTTGCATGTTTCTCAACACTGCATCATTGGCTGTGACATAACTTTCCAAAATCCTGTTTTTGACAACACCAGTGGCTGATGAGCGGCCTTGATGAGCTACTGTTGGATTTACCCCGAGTAGATAAATCTGACCTTGGTTTGATAATTGTGTTATCCATCTGTTTTGATATGAAAGTTGTTTCATCGATTGAAATTGTCTTTGACTATTTGCATGAGGATTCTGATTGGAGGCAACCAGAGGTATAGAATTTGAATCTTGAGACCATCGAGGTCGATAACCAGACTAGCTTGGTTGAAATTGGCCGCAGCGGCTTGGGGAACAACAATCTTGGATATTATCGTGAACATGTTGCTATTCAGTGGCTGGACAGTTTTGATAAAAATGACCTCCCCCACAATATACACAAACTTTGTTCACCGCCTTTTTAACGGGACGTAAGGCTGGGAACAGGTTCTTTCTGTCGAGAATCAATGCCCGAACCATGTCTTTGAGTTCAGCAACATCAGATGAGATTGCTGGGGTGGAAGAGCTTGTACTCATTTTAGCTACAACAGCTTTGTTTCTTGATTGACGTACCTTAGACTTGCTCTCGATGATTTTTTTAAACCATCTCGAGGCATTTTGTCTAGAGATTTACCACCAAAGCAGCAGAGTTAATGATTCATGATCAATTGATTTAGGGCATTTACATACGAATGTATCGAGTTTAATGCAATTCTGAAAACCCATGATGAGCATCCCGATAAAAGATCATTGAAACGATTCCCAAGCCTCACAAAAACGTAACTTCAAATTTTTGCTGAAATCTCGTGATTTTCATTTCAGAGATTTGGTCATTTTAAGGAGGGAAGAAATTGTTAATAAATTTCGTAACAAGATCATCCCATGTTTCAATCGACCGAGGGGTTCTATTCAGCCTATCCGGCTGCCCGCTCTCGAGAAGAGAATGGGAAAGAAGCAAAAGTTTAAAAAAGTTTAAACCGACGTATTTGGTACAGTTCGAATCTTCAATTGTAGAAGAGATCTTGTTGAAATAACGATGTGAGCATGTGGGTCCTACTTTGGTCATTTCCCATAAAATTGCTTTTTTGGACAAGATTCAGCCGACCATGCTTGATTTCCCCCCCCCCCCCCCCCCCCCCCCCCCCCCCCCCCCCCCCCCCCCCCAAAAAATGGGGTTTTTAAAACACCCGGGGGGGGCAACACAACACCACCAACAAACAACCACCCACCCAAAATTCATCGCAGTGTTGTACCAGACTAACTATCGCATCCTCAGACCATCGGTGATGGATGCTTCGACAATTGCGCCATACTCTCACGATGACACTCACAGCCACGAACATGGGAGGTATAATCAGAGTACTCTCAAAGTTTGATGATCAACAGAAGTTTGTTGGACTTGTGTTGTCGACGTCTACGGGGCTTGAGAACGTCGTGCAGCTCTACACAAAATAAAACATATAAAGAAAATTTACAAAATTTTTTTACACATTCAATGATTGATTTCACAATGTATTTTACGGAATTAGATAAGACAACTTAAACCAAATAACTCTACTTACTTCAACGGTAGCTCTCAAAAAAAGATAAACGCACAGGTGAGCGAGGAGTAGGAAATAGCGCGAAGCTTATTTCTCCTTACGGGCGTAGTTCCAAGAACAACCCTCCTATACCCACTTTAGAGTTTTGTTCAACTTTCACAGGTGACCGTATAATCGTAAGGACCACAAAAGGCAAGTTTTAAATCTTTTGTTCGAGTTGGGAACCAATAAGTTCACCGGAAGTTATTATGATAATACCTCAATTGAGAATATTATATTTTGGTATTTTTACCAATTTATGTATTTTATTTCTTGTTTATGGACAAAATTTTTTATTTTTTGATTTTTTATTGTTTTTAGATGATAATTATACTAATAAAAGAAAGTGAAAAATATTTTTGTACTTTTTTTATATTTTTATAGAAGAAAAATATTCACAAATATAAATACAAGTTGTCAATACGTAGCCGAATATTCTTTTCCAACCTCCCAGTCAGCGGCGTCGCCAAAATTGATTCGCGCGAACTTACCACCTTATTATATAAAAATAAACACAACCAACACAATAAATATAACACAAGGATCACGACCCACAAAATCAAGAACCTAAGCATTAATGAAGCGTATCCCGGGGTCGTATATGTCCCCACACTGAGGCTGAATTGGAAAATCGAGAGAACGATTGAGTGAATCGGTGTTTGAATGTAACAAGAATGATTTGGGGAATTAAAACTAATCACTGAATGAGCACAATGACCTCAAAGATAAACAAGGAAAGAAACTAAACAAAGAGTCAAAGCTAGCAAAGAGGGCAAAAACACTTAAAAACTTTTTTACCACTAAGGCACAAATATCAGCAATAGCTAGCAATCTACATAATCAAATTAACATGCACTAAGCTAAATAACTAGAGAAACACAACATACTAACAACAGACTACCAGTATTAACTTCAATATTAACTTAAAGTTAGTACTAAGCTAGTTATAAGTTAAGGTACTGTTAAGTTAAGGTTAGTATCTGTTAGCCTTAAAAAAAACACAATAACAGTAATAAAGCAAATAGCTAAAACATTGGGGCAGGAGTTAACTACCCAACCAACAGCACTTAAAGCATAAGAATTAGGCAACCAGAAATGGACATAATGATAAATATAAGCAAGAAAACTAAACGATTAACTCTTAAATTTATTTTGAAAAGACAAATAAGTTCTACTGAAAATTATAAAACTAAAATAGGCGTAATCTACACTAAAAAGCTAAAGAAATCTTACACAAGCTAAAATAATAAGCTGATAAGCTAAAATGAACTACCAGTACTAACAGTTTTAACTGACATACTAAATAACTCAACCACCACCCCCCAAGACTAACCCACACCCACCCCACACCAACCACCACACACCCCCAAGCCGGAGGGGGGGGAATATCAAAGAAGACTCCCCACCCCCACACCCATCAAAAGATGAGCGCCCTTATCTTCTGCACCAATCCCCAAACACACCCTAAAACACCCATCACACTAGCTGGTAGTTCACTCCCCAATCTCCGACACCAAGTCATACCACACGATTCCCCACACCCACCCTCAGGAAGGGGGGGGGAAACCCAGGGGTAACCCGCCTTCAACAAAACAAATACCGCCCTACATTAAACCTGACTGACACGAAATCCCCCGCCACAAACAACTTTACTCTCAACCGAACTTACGGGTGTCTATATTGGGGGTCAACTGGACCGTACAGGACTAACACAAGGAACAATAATTGAACACGAACTATTGTAGAAATAGAGGGGGATGATGGGGGGGGGTGGGGGGGGGGGGGTTAAAAATATATATCTGTGCATGCGTGGGGGTAAATATGAGTTATAATTAATAGAAATAGAGTAACTAATGATTTGAGGGGGGGGGGTATAAAAAAATTAATTTAAAATTTAATGAAAGAATTTTTAAATAATTGTTAAAATAAAATATAAAAAGTTAGTGGGGAAGGGGGGGGGTGAGGGTGTAATGAGAAATATAGGTGTGTGTGGTTTTTTGGGGGGGGGGGGGGGGGGAAAACGCACACACACCCACCGAGTTTACGATGAATGCCATCGTTGTTCCCCAGAGTATCACCAGCGGACAACTTTGAGCTAAGGACAGTTTGCTTACCCACGTTGCAAAAAACACACAATTTTTTGGACAAACAAGAAAGACCCTCATAGCTCCCATGTCGTTATTTCAAACAACAAGATCAACTACTACGATAGAAGTTCCCCTGAACAGTCCTGACGTACGTCGAGTTTAAGCTTATGCTCTATATTCCCATTTATTCCCTTGAGGTTCCGCCCGGATTTGGCTTTAAAAATAGAACCCCCATCGATCGATTCTTACATGCGAATGATCTACTGTTTCAACACAAGCATTCATCAACATAAAATTTTCCCTCCATTTTAAAACAACAAAATATTTCAAAATGACAAACACGAGATTTCAACAGACGCCTTAGATGAACATCTTTAACGAGGCATGAGACCGATTCAAATGATCTTCTTCGTGGCATCTGCCCACATCATGGATTTTCGGAGTTACATCAACTCGATACTTTCTATAATGCTTTGAACTCTAATGATCAAGATTCGTTGAATTCCGCCGCGGGTGGTAATTTTTTGGATAAAATGCCTCGTGATTGCCTAAGAATCATCGAGAGCAAATCCAAAGTTCGTAATTCACGTAACAAACCGGTTGTTGCCAAAGTGAGTTCGAGCTCTTCCACCCTTGGTATTTCTCCCGATGTTGTCGAACTTAAAGACATGGTGAAAGCTTTGCTTCTCGATAAGAAAAACCAATCCCAAGCTCCCGCTCCCATAAAAGCGGTCGAGGAAAGTTGTGTTACATGCGGTGGTGCTCATTCTTACCGAAATTGTCCCACCACCGATGGCAACGTTTATCGTGACAATATTCAAGAATATGTTTCCCCAGAGCCCGCCCGGCTAATTTCAATCAAAGGGGAAGAAACCGGTTTACCGAGCCCGATTGCTAATCAGTTCCAGACCTCGTCCGTTTTTCCCACACCGGTTAAACAAAACCAATGAATAACCAATAACCATTACAATCAAAACCGGGGGAGAAATATTACAACAGGCTAAAATTTATCGACTCCCGACTTAATCAACCCCCCAGGTTCACCAAGCTCCACTTACCAAGCTCCGGCTCCGCAAACACAAGGTGTGTCCAAGGATGATTTTCAAAACTACGTCAAAGCTAATGATGCAGTGATGAGAAATATGCAAAATCAAAATCAAAACTTGCAAAATCAAATGACCAATTTAACGGACATGCTTTCTAAGTTTGTGAATTCAATACCGCTTCTACTTCAGGTTCAGGTATACTCCCTAGTAATAAACCCCCTTTTAAAAATACCCTAACCCGAAGGGTAGATTGAAATGGTATTACCACCCCGAAGCCGTGTTTGCTTATCAAGGACCCATGATGTCCTACTACTTCTTCTTCTCCTCCTAAAGTAGTGAAACGTGAAACCGAGGTGACAAAGGACACGGTGCCTCCTACTAATAACGGAAGTATCAAAGACGTCCAACCTCCGGTTGTCTAAATTCAACCTCATGTACCAAATTCTGAGCCCGTTGTTGCTCCTGTTAGTGCTCCGAAGCCTAATCCAAAACCATCAATTCCATATCCGTCTAGACTTAATCAACAAAAGATCCGCGAAAAACCTAATAATCAAATTGAGAAATTGAGGAGGTACACCGGGAAACTTGAGCTGGGATGTACTAAGATAATGATGGTATATTATGGTACAAAGAGTTAGCTTCGCGTTAGGGGGGGGGGGTGAATGAGTTCGATATAGAAAATTGCGTGACATTTGGGTGCTTTCTATTATCAGAGCGAGAGCTGATACAGCGACAGTCAAATATTCAACTTGAGAAGTGCGAGAGAACAACAGAGCAAAACTTAAGTTAAAAATGGCTAGAACTCCTCCGTTGGAATGAGCATTAGCTACGGGGAGATAACGTTATCAGGTCGATTCCATGTTTTTTTTGAATTATCAAATGTCCAAATTCGCGCATTAATTCTACACTTGGGTGAATTTTTTTTTTTTTTTTGGGATTCTCCTCAAAAAGTTACCCAAAAAACATGGAGACCCTGGTAAATTTCTCATACCGTATCATTTTCCCAGAATGGATAAGTGCTTAGCCTTAGCCGATATTGGCGCTAGCATTAATCTCTTCCGGAGCTTACTCCTACTTGTATGACTCTTGAACTTGCGGACCATTCTATTACCCAACCGATCGGTATCGCCGAAGATGTCGACGTAAAAGTAGGAAAGTTCCAATTCCTGGCTGACTTTGTAGTCGTAGACTTTGATGCCGATCCCCGAGTGCCCTAATTCTCAAGAGATCCTTCTTAAAAACCGGACGTGCTTTGATTGATGGTTACGAAGGAGAATTAACTCTTCATGTTGGAAAAGAAGCCGTAACATTCAAACTTGATCAAACCTCGAGATACTCCTTTAATTACGATGATATGACGGTGAACCGAATCGATGTCATTGAAATGGCTTATGAGGAGTATTCTCAAGAAGTTCTCGGTTTCTCAGATGTGATCGCGAGTGGCAATCCCACTCCTTATTATGACCCGATCGTTTCTACCTCTTCTCCGACTCTCACTCAGTGGGGGGCTGTTTGGGTGGTGGCGTCCCATTGGGGATAGTGATTTTCCCTTCACTAGGAGTTGACGCGTTCCTCGCTCTTGAAGATTATCCCAACTTCACCGAAGTTGCTGACTCTTATGATGACCCGGAAGGGGGACATTCTTCTTCCTTTGAATCATTTCTCAAGTGATGACCATCATTACCCCCTCCCACCCAAGGAAATTATTTTCCCTGAAATACAAAAAGAACTTAAAGTTTGTGAAGTTAAACTTATAAATCTTCAATTGATGAACCTCCCAAGGTCAAACTCAAGGACTTACCTCCTCATCTCGAATACGCATTTTTGGAAGGTGACGACAAGTTGCGCATCATAATTGCTAAAGACTTAAGTGTCGAGGAAAAAGCCGCTCTCATAAAGGTTTTGAAGTCACACAAAGCACCATCACTGTGAAAACTCTCCGAACATTAAGTGTTTTTATTAGACCCGGAATTTTGTACTCACAAGATTCTTATGGAAGAGGACTACAAACCGGCGGTTCAACACCAAAGACAGGTGAATCCGAAAATCCACGATGTCATCAAACAAGAGGTTGAAAAACTCCTTGACGCCGGATTAATTTACCCGATCTCGAATAGTCCTTAGGTAAGCCCCGTACATTGCGTACCCAAAAAAGGTGGCTTTACCATTGTTGAAAATGATGAAAACGAGTTGATCCCAACTCGATTGGTTACGGGATGGCGTGTGTGCATTAACTACCGAAAGTTAAATGAAGCCACCCGTAAAGACCACTTTCCATTAATCCCACGACGTGTGTGCTTTACCGTAAAGACCACGGCGTGTGTGCTTTACCGTTGTTGAAAATGATGAAAACTAGTTGATCCTAACTCGATTGGTTACGGGATGGCGTGTGTGCATTGACTACCGAAAGTTAAATGAAGCCACCCGTAAAGACCACTTTCCATTAATCCCACGGCGTGTGTGCTTTACCATAAAGACCACGGCGTGTGTGCTTTACCATTGTTGAAAATGATGAAAACGAGTTGATCCCAACTCGATTGGTTACGGGATGACATGTGTGCATTGACTACCGAAAGTTAAATGAAGCCACCCGTAAAGACCACTTTCCACTACCATTTATGGATCAAATGCTCGAGAGATTAGCGGGAAACGAGTACTATTGTTTTCTTGATGGTTTCTCGGTTGTACTTTAAATTCCCACGACCTCTGCATGATCAAGAAAAGACAACATTCACGTGTCCTTACAGAACGTTCGCCTACCGTCGCATGCCTTTCGGCTTATGCAATGCACTGGGCACGTTCCAAAGGTGTATGATGTCTATCTTTCATGATATGATCGAAAAAACGATGGAAGTCTTCATGGACGACTTCTCGGTCTTTAGGAATTCATTCGGAAATTGTCCTCTCTTGTGTAAGACAGATGCTGCAAAGTGCAAATACACCAATCTATTGTCTAAATTGGGAAAAGAGACATTTCATGGTTAAGGGAAGGCATTGTCCTTGGCCATAAGATTTCCAAAAAAGGGATTGAGGTTGATAAAGCCAAAATCGATGTGATTGCTAAGTTACCTCATCCCACCACCGTAAAGGGTGTTCGGAGTTTTCTCGGTCATGCCGGTTTCTACCGACGGTTCATTAAGGATTTTTCCAAAATTTCCCGACCAATGACTCATCTTCTTGAGAAGAATACTCCGTTCATTTTTTCCGATGATTGTATTCAAGCTTTTCAAACATTAAAGAAAAAACTTACTGAAGCTCCAATCTTGATTGCTCCAGACTGGGACCTACCCTTTGAGCTTATGTGCGATGCAAGCGACTTTGCCATAGGTGCAGTCTTGGGGCAACGTCATGAAAAACACTTTAGGCCTATACACTATGCTAGTAAAACAATGAACGAGGCAGAATCGAATTACACCACAATAGAGAAAGAAATGTTAGCCGTGGTGTATGCCTTTGAAAAATTCTGGTCGTACCTCATCTTGAACAAAAGCGTAGTATATACGGATCACTCTGCCCTAAAATATCTCTTTGCTAAAAAAGATTCCAAGGCAAGATTGCTCCGGTGGGTTCTTCTCCTTCAAGAGTTCGATTTCAATGTAATTGATATAAAAGGAGCCGAGAACCTCGCGGCCGATCATCTTTCCCGATTAGAAAACTCGTATGAAAATGTTCTCGACCCAAAGGAGGTGAATGAAAAATTTCCTCTCGAGACACTTAATATGGTGACTTCTCGTAGTGACTCAAGTATCCCATGGTTTGCCGGTTATGCAAATTACCACGCAGGAAATTTCATTGTTAAAGGGATGTCGTCTCAACAAAAGAACAAGTTTTTCAAGGATGTTAAACATTACTTTTGGGACGACCCATATTTTTTCAAAATATGTGAGGATCAAATGATCCGGCGGTGTGTTGCAGGACAAGAAGCTGTTGACATCCTCACAGCTTGCCATAGCGGACCCACTGGGGGACATTACGGTGCTAACTACACCGCCAAAAAGGTTTTTGACTCAGGATTTTATTGGCCCACGATTTACAAAGATGCCCATGACTTGGTCACCCGATGTGACACTTGTCAGCGTCAAGGAAAAATTTCACAACGTGATGAAATGCCTCAAGATTCCATCCAAGTTTATGAAATTTTTGAGGTGTGGGGCATAGATTTCATGGGGCCATTCCCGTCTTCACGAGGGAACAAATATATACTCGTGGCCGTCGACTACTTGTCAAAATGGGTTGAAGCGAAAGCACTCCCCACAAACGACGCCCGCGTTGTTTGTAAATTTCTTAAATCTCTCTTCGCCCGATTCGATGCCCCTCGTGCTATCATAAGTGATCGCGGAACCCATTTTTGCAATGACCAGTTTGCAAAGGTTATGCTTAAATATGGAGTTACTCACCGTCTCTCCACCGCGTATCACCCACAAACAAGTGGGCAAGTTGAGGTATCCAATCGAGGCTTGAAACGAATTCTTGAAAGGACCGTAGGCGAAAACCGTGCCTCTTGGTCGGACAAACTAGATGATGCACTCTGGGCCTTCCGTACAGCTTACAAAACACCCATCGGGTGCACCCCATACAAGCTAGTATACGGAAAGGTATGCCATCTACCGATTGAGCTCAAGCACAAAGTCTACTAGGCCTTGAAGCATGCAAACTTTGACCTTGAGACCGCGGGCGATCATCGTAAAGTTCAACTCAATGAATTAAATGAACTTCGTGATCATGCCTATGAGAACTCTTTGATCTATAAAGAGAAAACAAAGAGGATCCATGACTCAAAGATCAAAAACCGCGTTTTCAACGTCGGTGATCAAGTCCTCCTCTTTAACTCTAGATTAAAATCCCATTGGTCCGGACCGTTTACCATTTCCCAAGTCTTTCCATATGGCACCGTTGAGTTATCTCAAAACTCCAGGCCAAATTTCAAGGTGAAC